>DWFO01000394.1:0-21101 GCA_018246595.1 Mimoniades nurscia nurscia
TAGTGTTCGACCCGGGAATCGAACCCGGGACCTCCCGATCGGCAGTCGCACTCGCAACAAACACGACCAACGAGGCATTTTCTAATTTAGATTTTCTAATTGTGACTCGGAGTCTGGCTATGTGCCCGGTGTATGGCAATAGGCTCACCACCTATTCCATAGTGGGACGTAACCGTAATTGGTGAAACGTGGGAGTGTACTACATTATTCTGCCTACCACTACGGGCATAACAGGCGTGATGTTACGTTTTTTTTAATAATAAGCAAACGAATCGTTAACGAGGGCAATATAAAATAAGTCCTGGTACATAATTTTGTGAAATGCAGCGTGTCGACCATTACACGAGTTATTTGGTAAAGCCTGGGGATAATGAAATTTGGTTATTAAAATTTTCTGCTCTACTGTCGAAAACGTACTGTATGAAGGATTAACTTAAACTCTATATAGGCTATGTGGGCAGCGGGAAATTTTAATGGTGCGTTTGGAAAATAATGTTTGTGTAACAGTTTTATGGTTAGGATAGGTTATGGTTCTGATTGAGGTAGGAAAAATATAGGCAGTTTTATTAAACCGGTTTTTTTATACATTTGAATTCAGATATCTACATATGTATGTGCTCACGGGAAAGCCTGAAAGCAATCGACAAAGAAGGTGCTGTCCGAATCGTTGGTCAGAACAAATAGTCAAACATTTTAGTATGCCTATGATCATGGCAGTGCACGTTGCCTAGAATCACTCCTCCTGGAGAATGTTACTGGCTTACCTTATCACGATCTTCACTTATGAGGAACGGACTTGGAGACAGATAATTCATTTAGTAATTAATGACAAGCTAGTAGATTATAGTACGTATATATTGTCACGATACACGTATACGATATTAGTTATAAATTTCAATTCACGCGCATCATACAGTGATTGGTTTATATAGACTTAGCATCCTCACACAAGCTCCGTTGTTGCGGACAGCGCCAAACTTTTTATTCAACAGATGGCACCACTATCGGCTTTGACATAGCGTTGCCGATTCCATTTTCAATTATTCTTTTATACTACAACGACATCCTTTACGATCTTTATTATTATTAATATTATTGTAAGTTAAATAGATTAGATGCCTACCCCAACTCTTCAACATCACCTGCGTGGACATGGATCGGTTGGCTATACACAACTATGTGCTTACTCCAACGCTACTTTATGGAAGCGAGAGCTGAGTACGTAAGAAAGATGATGAAAGTAGAATAAAAGCGGTCGAGATGAGGGCGTTACGCCGCATATGTGGCTGAACACTCGTCGACTGTGTTCGTAATTCTGCTATAAGAAAGATGCTTTGTATGAAAGAGAGTATCGGTCTAAAAATGAGAAAGGGCATGCTCTTATGGTTCGGACATGTTGAAAGAATGGCTGATTACAGAATGACGAAACAGATATACAATGCGAATGTCGATGGACGCAGGTGCCGAGGGAGACCAAGACTCAGGTATCTAGACCAAATAAATAGGGTTTTATGTGATGGGACGTCAGAAGTCTCCGAAACCGGCGTACATGTATGAAGAGAGTGATGAATATGGACGAACCACAAGGTACCTGGCGTGAAGATATGTATGTATCTAAATAAATATACCTATATCCATCTTTATTGATTTATCCACGGTTAGTATTACCCTTTTAATGTTACAAGCTTCCAAGCAGGATACCAACATACCAACGAAACAAATATTATTGTCACGTTAACTCCGTACTTGGACACCGTGTTACAAAAGGATGTAAAAAGATAAAAAAGTGTTGATAATATTAAAATATTGTCAATCACAATTTATTACCAAATATTACCCACTACGGAACTCAACTCCACAATAATAACAACATATCAATTTACTTCATTTTTAAACAGCTTTATTAAACAAAGAGCTATCATTAACAATACTTAATTACAAATATTAATGCCCGTTATTACACCGCAGTGCAATACGCTTATCTCTATGAGTGGATTGCGTGGAAAACGTACTGGTCGTCTGTTGTGTGTTTTATGTATTTTTTTATGAAAAAAACATTCTAATTTACAGTTATCATTAGTTTTGTGCGATGTATTCATTATGAAATCAGCAACAGACTAATGGTTTAGTATTCAGCTTTTATTTCTGGCACAACTGGATTCACATTTTGTAGAACATGTCTTTGTTTGGGAAAATTCTGTAATTTATCTTTAATATTGGTAGCGTTGATGGTGAATAAAAACGTTGTGGTGACGCTTTTTGCAGGTTTTAGTTTCTAGAATGTTCGATTTAAGGAATTTTAATTCTGTCAATTCACTCTTGTGTTGCTGTTAATCTGCAGTGGAACTATAGTGTAGAAAATTATTGACCTGGTTATTCCTAGATAAGACTCGTATCCAACACTACATCAAAATATATAACGCTAATTTATCACTTTTTATCTTCTGCCGTTTAACCGTTCTTACATGTATATGTACCTATATAAAAATTTGTTTCCTAACTTTATACATTAATAGAATGATAACAAAGACATTAATGACAATAACTTGTATTTAATAGAAAAATTGAACAGCATTTTATCTCCTACGTTAACCGATGTGTTACAATATCGCAAGGAAACAAAATCAACATTATATATGAAAACCGAGCACGGTCAATATTGTGTATTGAGCAAACTGAAACGTTCGCTGAGCTGAAGTCAAACACGATTCCTGAAAATTGTGGTTCCGGCAGGGAGTTTGCTTCGCATGTTCGTGGATGTTGTAAGGTATTTTAGAAACAGGTGGGTATTGTGAGAATTATTAACGTGTTTGCTATAAAATCAGTATAAGGAGACGAGGTTTGTAAATCAGACTTCAACTTCAACGAGCACAAACGATAACTTAGTGATAGCCCCAAAGCTGGGACTAGTCCTAGTACTAAGTCCTAATCCTAGTCTTGGCTTCAAATTCATGCGCACCTTTTACTTTAAAAATGTACATATACCTATGTGTTTCCAGACACGCACTTGACACACTTTTCAATTTTCCACGTTATCCGGAGTTCTATCATTAACGTATCGCCCATAATAACGTAACTTCACGCCTGTGAACCCCGAAGAGGTAGGCAGAGGAATGCAGGACACTCCCACAATCCACCGGCTACGTTTACGTCCCTCTATGGAATAGGTGGTGAGCCTATCACCCATAATCTTATTAGTAATTGTATAATCTTATTAGTAATTGTATAATCTTATTAGTAATTGTATAATCTTATTAGTAATTGTATTTATTAGACAAACTAACACTACTAATATGGTTCCTGGTGTCCTATTGTACATCAGTTGTAGACGTCTATGGGCGGCAGTGAATACTTATTATCGCTATAACGAAAAAAAGAGGTTAAAATTAAACAATAAAAATTTGAAGGTAATAATCCCACATTCGGTCTACATTTTTGACTTTTGGGATCATTTGTCTACTTTTTTTATTAAATATATAAGTAAGTACTTATTAACGTTGGAAGCGAGCTATTAAGATAAAAATCCAGTTTAACTCATAATACATTACAGTAAATACATAACTAAATTTTATCGTTGCGAAAACATATTTCGTAAGTTATTTTTACAGCTTCATTTTATACTGAAAGGAATAAGCATAAAGAAAATTCACAACATTACAGTGGCTGCACTGACGATGAGTTGTAAACTCTGAACACAATAACACAAAACATTTGAGAAGTTTGTGACAGAATTATTGTCTGTACCCAAACTTGAAGTGTGATAATACAATTGCTACTGCTATTTCGAAATCTATGACTAATATAACATGACCTAACACAATTCAAAAAATGGGATACTGAGAGAAACAGAGAGAGAAGTGGTTGAAGAAATTAAATTCGAATCAGAGCTTTGTATTAAGTGGCTTATAAATAAAGGTCAACATAAATTTGAATTTAACATTCGAATTTGCCTCGATAAATTTGAATTTCAAGCAATAAAAGCGTGTGGGGGTAGCAAAAATAAAGAAATGTAATCCGATTCGCGACTTCCGTTAATCGCCTACAGAAACTCAGGACCCCGCTGAACTCCGCTGAACCCCTCAGGACCCCACTGGAGACCGAAATTGCGGGGGGATCGAAATTAATGAAGTTGTTCATTAAGCTTACGGATTGTCGCTAATGTCAACCAGAGTGAAAGATTAGACGTACAAATTAATTAATTTTTTATGTTCTTTTGCTTACCCAATTCTAAATTTTAAGTTGCGCTAGCGCTAAATGGAACGTTTAGGTAAGATCTGTCGCATAACGTACAAACACTTCTTGAATCCATGCTTTAAAGTCGCTTTGCATTAGTACACAAGCGGATGTTACGCTTTCTTGAAGCGAGTATTACTAATTTCGCCTCGATTTCGACGTAGGCAGAGTGACCGAGTCTCAAGTAGCCCTAAATTCAACCTTAAATATAATCTTAATACCCTTTCTGTTTGTTTCTGTGTGTTTATTCTAGATTCATCAACTTCGCGCTTACAGGTTTCGGAGATGTTTGACTCCTCCATCAGCCTCTATCTGACTTACATATTAGTTCAAGATACGAGTAGGTGAATATTTGTCAACTTCGGCAAAATAAGCAAAATACAATTTACGATTTACATTTCGTCTCTGCAACAAATACGTTGACAAGATAAAGACGAATGTTAACAAAGTTGTTCATTTAACGTAAACAAGATCGCCGCCAAAGCCTGATCGGAGGGAAAAAATTATGTTCACATTAAGCGCCGCGCAGGGCTGAATTAATTGACAATTAACACATCGAGAGGGCTCGGAGGAGCAATGGATTGTGAACAAAGCGAAAAATCCCTAATGACATCGAGTAATTTGTTTTGCTAATGGATTCAGACATTTATAAACAGGCCCATTTTATGTTTATACGAGTACCATATACAAAAGGCTTAATTTGCCCCTAAAGCTAGCTTTAAAAAAATCTAGTCAGCTGATTTCACTACTTCAACAACAAAAGAACAAAAATTTGAAAGTAAACGTTTAAAATAGAACTCAGTTACTGTACATATATTGAAATGTTGTGTTGATTTCAGCTTTATACAATATTTACAATAACGTTTTGATTGGTATGGAGTTATATGAGGTCATTTTCAGACAGCTTTTGTTTACTGGCCATATTACATAATTAGTACGCCCATAGGCTATTTCTTATTAAAATGTTTTTCCAATTAATTGAGGGCGTAACTCAATATTGGATGATAATCTGTTTTTGCGCCAACGAATTCTCTTCTCGTTGAAAATCAAACGATTTATATGGTACCTATTATGGCTTACGATCGATGGTTCGGACCTGTAGAAAGAATAAGATGATGATATAAATAGAGATGAAATTAAGAGAATAAAGAGAAGAAAAAATACATAGGTGTAAAAAATTATTTGCATTATATTCCGTTTGTATTCCGTGTTGCCGTTTTTTAAGGATTCGAGTACCGAGAGAGCCTAAGACTCTCCCATCTCGACCAATTAGCCTAGATAAACTTTGACGAGAGAGCCAGAAGTTGTCAAATCCGGCCTGCATATATGAAGTGAGTGGTGAACGTAGAAGAAGTACATCAGGTATGTAAGGGTAGAGATATTTGGAACACATTGTTCCCTACCTACTCCATCGAAACACTGGCGTGATCACATAATATAATATTATTACATAAACAGTATAATCTACATATAATCACACTTTATAATCATGAGATTGTTTGCTTTCCCCAAAAGACCTGCCTGTACGATTTCTATTGGTCTTTCTTTCTGATTTCGCTGTATTAAATATGTAAGTACAGCTTATGGGACCTGATATTACAAACGTTCCCGGACACCAAAAACCATTACAGCTGTAATAAAAAGGCCACGTAGCCTCGCCTATGACATTATAAGTAATAATTTACAACAATTGACCTGACCACTATGCGAGGTGATACCCATTAAAGGTCAACCAATAATGGCAATATGTTCCGAAGGGATAATAGGGCCCGACGTAAATGGGACTTAGTGACCTCCGCGTAGTTCGGGACCCTCTAGCCGCAATAAGAATTTCGCTTCGGATTCACAATTAAGGGACGAAACTTTTAATAACCAGAAGCAATTTTATAGGCGACGCGGGAGGCGAGGGCACTTGATTTATGACGCCGAGGTTTTAAATGACCGGAATCTGCGCCCGTCTTATTACAAGCTGATGTTTAAAACTTGGTGATTTTGATGAAATATTCTCACTATCATCGGGATCGGGGGTCAATGTAACTTAAAAATGGCAAACTTTGCAGCTCATAATGATCTCTCATCACACGTAGCAATGTAATTTTAAAGTTATTGCATTACATTAATGAGCTTGATAAATAATAGCCTTTTATATGTAAAACCTTTTCATGATATACACGTTAAATAAAGTCTTCTGTCATCATAATGATTAAGACATTTATTCAATAAATTATAGATTATAAGATGACGTCATTACTATAAGTCCAGTAGGATCTGTCGAGAAGCAATCATAAGCATTGTCTTTCAACGATCGTAACAAATAGTCTTATTAGTAACGCTAAATTGACAGTAGATTCAGATATTAGTGTAATTGGTAAGAATATTTTCATAAAGGATCCTTGCGTTAGAGAAAGCGGTCTATTGTAGTAATCAGCCGCACAAGCTGTGCCGCACCACACTAAGCCTCGCTGACAACTATCAACTACTCGAATCTATTGGCAGTCGATGCTTGAACGGTCCCATGCCGCCGGTTGTTTCTCAAGTTTAAAGTAAATAAAAGGGTAATAACCAAACTTCGGATTAAATTATGATTTCGTGAGAACATAATTACCGATAAAAGTAACGTAATATAAACCATAACGTAACATAAATCATATAACGATAACTATATAACCATCTAACTTAAACCTCTCTTGATAGGCCACGTTGCTTTCATTTATCGGCTTGTAGCATAACAATATAATTACCTATCTATATATAGTTTTATAGTTTTAAAATTTGAAGTACGAATAAAAAAGCCTTTTTAACGGTTGTGCTATTAACTTTTAACACAAAGATTACAACATTTAAAACCCTTAAAATATTAAAAGGGTAACATCAACAAAAACCTGTAATCTACGAAGCGGTAGACAGAGGAGTGTAGAAAAGTCCTATATTAGATATACCTGTTATTTTTACGTCTTATCATAGAATATGTAGTGAGCCAATTGCCATACACCGGGCAAAAATTGAGACTCCGAGCCACTACTAGACCAACCTACTAGTACCTGTTCTGGTATTCGAACACATGACCTCTCGACAAACGACTTTACTGCCACTCCTGGTGGAGTGGCAGTAAATGCGACTTTTATGTCTATACGTTGGTACGTGTAGACATAAAAGTATAACTAATATAAAACGACTGCCTCGTTGGTCGTGTTGGTTGCAAGTGCGACTGCCGAACGGGAGATGCTTGGTTCGATTCCCGGGTCGGGCACTACTAAATTTCCTAATTTAGATTTTCTAGTAGTGTCTCGGAGTCTGGATATGCGCCCGGTATATGGCAATAGGCTCACCACCTATTCCATCGTGGGACGTAAAAGAAACTGGTGAAACATGGGAGTAATCTACATTGCTCTGCCTAATTCTTCGGGGATTACAGGCGTGATGTTACTTTAGTATAAAACGACTTTAATAACACATTGTTAGCGCAGACTAGAACAGTCTTATTAAAGTAATCTTTAAAATGTGAAAAATGGTGAAGGAAATAAAAAAAATTTAAGCCGCTTAGACACACGAGGGACGTCTTCAAAGTAACAGGCTTAATCCCGGTATGCTCTTTATTAAAGTTCTGGCTCGTCAACACAACGCCACGTGACTTCACATCCGAGGAGGGCATTAGCACACCACTTAATATTAATTCAACGCGTCCTCCATCGTCAACAAACTTGTTGATGTTATTGTGTTAACGGCAACTGATGAATATTCAAATGTTACGGGCGCCGCCGGCCCTTTCGACATGTTAATTTTTAATTATATGTGAAACTGTCATTGTTGGGTTTTGTGGATTATTTGAGCCCTGATTAGTTAAGGGCGGCTGTCGTGTTCAGTGAAATTGCTGAAGGTAATGTACATAACGATCTTTATAACGCTAAATATATAGAACGTTCTGGTGTTCTACATAATATCCTTAGCATAAACTTGTAAACGATATGAATGAACGGACAATGTTTAAGAGCACATATTGTGCATCAATTAAAATATTGAAAAATTATCAATCATAAACGTAACATCACGTCTGTAATCCCTGAAGAGGTAGGCGGAGGAGTGTAGTACACTCCCATGTTTCAGCAGTTACGTTTACGTCCCACTACGGAATAGGTGGTGATCGTATTGCCATACATCGGGCGCAAATCCAAAACCGGAGCATTACTAAAAATTTTAATAGTACCCGATTCGGGATTTTAACCCAGGACCTATCGATCTGCTGTCGCTCTTACAATCACTCTACCAATGAGGAGCCACTCAACCAACGACCCAGTCGACCAGTAACATTCAATCGTAATATCCAAGGTTTGAATACGAATAAACAAATATTTTTATTATTATTGTATGATCACAACAGGTCCATTACAGTGGAGGCAGAGAGCACAGAGTGTCAAATATATCTATCCAGTCTAGACTGACAATTCACATGTTTGAATAAACAAACATATGAGAGCGAAGCTTTTGTTAGTGCAAAATACTCCGGACGACAGCTTAATCAATGTGCCGAAGTGTCGTCCCCAACGCGGCTAATTGGGTCACATAACTTCATGAGCGATCGAACTAGATTGATATGGAATTCAACAATCGATTGGAGTGTGTAAACAAGTTTTTATAGCGATCACCAAAATTATTATAGTTCTTTTCATTTCGTCACTGCCGTCAGGCACTGAGTGAATAGGTAAGAACAAGCGCCAGGTATACCTGTCCTTACAGATTTAACCTGATCATCATTCAAATAAAGTAGTAGAAATAATCTAAGACGTTGATGTGTTATCTGATGTGACACAAATACATTTTAATAAAGTTGTATATTTTTTGCTGGTAGGTACTAACCAGCGAGTACAAGCAATACAAGACCATGACATCGTTACATTGCCGTATTATATCAATGATAATAATGATAATATCAATCATAATAATGATATTGTGATAAAAATGATTGCATGAGAATAAGTTATTTTCGTAGAAAAGAAAAGGATGACAAAAAGTAACACAGCATGGTCCATTTGTAAGTTAATCTCAAGTTTTGTGGATAAATTAAAAGTTGTCCCGAGGTTTTATAATATCTGGGCTTATCTTGTTTTTAATTGCTTCTTAAACAATTTAAATAACAATTTGGTTCCACAGCAACTGCTTTCTGAGTCCCAATTTCTCGGCTGGGACGGGTTCGTCCCTGAAAAGTTGTAGATAATTCCAATTTTCCACAAAGTAAGTATAATTCGTCATTATCCGTTTGGTAAGCAAAAACCAATTTCTCTTTCGGATACAAATCGTTGGTTGGTAAAGCTTTTTCTCTCTTGTTCACTAGATAATTAACCACTGCCTCTAGAGTAAGTATATTTACTAATAGTTTTAATTTGGGTAGAATTTAAAAATATAAAATCTTTGTAGGGACATAGGTATGTCACTATGATTCGTAAGTGGAGTTGCACTTGAATATAAGTGCCTTCAGCGCATTTGGTTCTATGCGTATGAAGGCGCGAGGCGTGACTACCTAAGACTCACAGTCTGCTCCAATCCCTCGGCGATACCGCATTATATCGTTCAAGATTAATATAATTATTGTTGGACGCCACTTTTATTCCTCCATCCTACACACCTATATTAAATAATCCAACAGGAGGTAGACAAAAGATAACTTTATAAATTACATGCTACTGATGCTACATTCCTATGATTTGAAATTATTAAATTGTAATATGAGTATCGTTTATTACAATGTTTGGATCAACTGTCTCAAAGATGGTTAGAAACATTATGATTTTTAAACAGCGCAATTTTACTTTAGATATAAAAGAAATATTACATAATTATTAAAGCAAGTAACGTTATTAACATTTCATATAGATACTCGTACTTTCATTTGACGCTGTTTTAAAGCGCCGTGCCATGTTTTTAGTTGTATTTGACACGTGCAGCAAAATCTAACCACCTACCATGATTAAATTTTCTATTTACTTTAATACATGTAAATTAAGTTAAATTAATATCAATTTCAGTTATTTTTCAGATAACGTTGTACTGATATCAGAAAATATTTTAAAATACAGGAGTTCCATAACTTACTGAGCTGTCGTTTGGAAAACATACAAACAAAAAGTTTAAAGTATACTAGTCGGTTACGCAAACAGGAATGCTATCGGTGGCAAATATTCATTTATTCCCTGCAATCTCTCATATGGGACAACAAACTGCATCACAATCGCAGACTAAGTTTCCGCGCGACTCAAACTCGTCGTTTCTGAATTATACATGAGATGATACTCACAATCTGTCGCAAACAACGCCAATTTAATAAGAGCCACAGCCGCCCACGTTGGGTACAACTTGAGTACTGGTTGTAACTTTATAAAGAGTAACGAGGGTTCAAGATGAGCCGGTAGATTGTGGCCTGTATTTTCGTCAGCGAGCAAAAGTTTGACAAATAGCTCGAAGTGCACTTTCAGTCGTCAAGAGATAAGCTGATATGTCCCCTTGGTGTGAGCAAGCGCTTTACAGATATAGGATTGTTCGTGCCATGACCATCGGGAGTGATTTATTCTGGTATCTTTCCTTGGAGGAATATTTTGTTTCGTTATCTCCTCGCAGTAGATGTCGAAAGTCGCGTCAGTCGTTCACGATAACTAAACGCCTGATTCGTTCGGAAACGGTGCCAATAACAACTGTTATTTGTGTCTGTTCGTTGTTTTAATGCTTTTGTGATCAGTTTTAGCAATTTCCCTTTATCGTTACTACACATGATTTCTGTTTAATTAATATAAGTGAACTGAATAAACATCGCGAGGAAATCAGTATAAATAAGAGATCTCCATAATTTTATTTATTCCATGTGTAATCTGTGTATATGCTAAACTTTGCCAACATGTCTGCCCTTCGGTCCCATGGTCTTTTCATATAGATAGGAAACCCACGTCAAATAGGAGAACAACAAAACGATTCATTGTGATAATTATAAATAAGTTTTATACATTTAAAATACCAAATATTTAAACAGGAATTTTAACTTCAGTTTCAATATCTATATTATAAATTAATTAGCAATTCGACTAATTAGACGTCCCTCGGGCGGAGAAGTGAAACTCTATTTTGGGAACGAACAAAGCACGGCAAGGTGAAACTTTGCCTATTACCCGACGCCTCGGGGACTGGACATGAAATCTGTACCACTCAACTCATAGCCGCGTAGGGCGGTACTTACGAGCCCAAAAAGGATTGGGGTTGATTGAATGGTGAAGTGTGAATTTCTTATAGCTCACATACCTACATTTTCAACGTAACTCATAACACAGACGTTCGTCAATTCAGTAACAAAATTATAATACGAAGAATTACATTCGTTATAGAACTTTCGCAATGAAATGTGGCTATGCGTCTAATATGTGTACTCATTATCATCTCATAAATGTGATTTCGATTACGAATGTATGTATGACCAGGCTGTCAGACCTGTAGCGATAAACATAATTAACATTCAAAGGTTCTGAAAATTAAAAAATATAATTGCAGTTTCATTTAAACATTATCTCAGTAGCATATTAATGTGATTTAACATACGGTCAACTTATTTCAATAAAGCGAAATATCTGAAAGCAACATTACCTAGCTCGGAACCAATCCCATTCGTGTTATCAACTAGATATTTTATTTCCATTACACTACGCCTGAGGGACATCGGGCCGAAGCAAAGCTTATGTAAAATATCCAGTATATGGGCAGTACGATATTACGGTAGGTATTATCCCACTGTCAGAGTCCGGCCCGCGCGGCTGTTGTAACCGTAAACAAGTGGTGTATTATTGCATGAACGAAACATTCGTGTGTACGTTTGACACAAAGAGATATAAATTGGAATATTCGAATTAAACCAACTTCATTATTGTGTGAATTAATAGTAATACTATGGATTTGTAACTGTATTTAGTGATGCTTTTAATTGCGGCAAATTAAAGTGATTTTTGTTGTATTTCTATTAAAAAATTTGAATGTAAGATATTAGTTGTACAAATTTACGACCGACCTGTGTGTATGAAGAGATAAATGAATTGAGAAGGATAGAGGCACACGAAAATGTGTACTTACTAACTACCTCTTAAGGAATTTGGAGTGATAATAAAATAACTGTTAAAATGATTTTTCATTGAATAAGCTTATAGGAATAATATTACGTAGAGGAATTACCTATATATTCTTAAGAGAGTGAGGAATACAAAAGAAGTTCAATAAAGATTAGATATTTATAGCTATATATACTTATACCATTGACTGAATATGCTTACGAGTAATGGGGACCACATACCACCAGATGACATGTCTGTTTCATAGTAGTAGACTGTTGACCACAAAGCGTAGTAACCGTAAATGTTATGACAATTCAAATATTCCTATCCCATTCTGTAGATTTAAACTATCTTTGTACGAATAAATTGTGTTACTTGGGTTCAACTTGTCGGAGAACGGAGATGTTGCGGCCCTAGTATATATTAAAGTCGAATATTCTATGTATTTCTTCAAAAGTAAATATATCTTTCTGGCGCTATTTTTACGTATTGTGTAATAATAACAATAATTTATTGCAAGAATATAGTCAGATATAGATGTTTACAATACAAAAGAACACATACATTTTACCATAACAATGGTGTGCAGTTATGTAACTTTGAAATTAATTCAGCATTTGCAAGAACAAAAAAACAAATAATATACAACAATATTATCCATTATGTATTTAATATTTATGTTTTCTAGCAATGTAATGTTTAATGTCAATAGCTTAATTACACGTCAAATATATTTAAATTAGAATGTCGAGATAAAAAAGTAATTACAATAAATGCACGTGGACACGGCTCTTCTCTTAGTATGAAAAGGTCAATGGCTAGGGCCTAGACATTAACTTTACCTAGACTGGACATTAAACTACTAAACTATCATTGCTTAGAAAATAAATCCGCTAATAATACGCTCGGTAAGTGGAGCATGGGGACAGAATATATTAAATACAAAAACATTAAATAAAACGTTAACTGCAAATGAAAATGACAAATTCAACGTTCATTTTGTAGCGCGCAAGCTTTTTGCAGTTCCGAAAGCCCTCCAAGAACAAACTGTAGAGGTTCAATTATTCCCCGCATCCTCGCACGCGGCTCCAAGTGGACAACAATTTTTAATTCGCGGCTTACGGCACATGTCTGCGTTATTACACAGAATTTTAGCACGGAACTAGTCCGTAGGTACCTGGAAATGCCTCTATAAACATTTATTTTTGTTATTATCTATGAAATGCCACACAATCTCCGACTGACACAGATAAGACATTAATTTGATGTTTTTCTTAATTTGTAACGAATTACGCGGATATTATGTAGGTACATATTTGAAAGATTATACCTATAATTATCCTTAACAGTTATTTAAAATCTTATAATATTATCTGTAATGAATCATGTGTTTCGTAATTAAGTCACACTCGACCAGATATCTCGTGTTAAGATCACAATTTTAGGGACTTTGCCTAATGTAATGATTGCAACTTATTAAAAAGTGTCAAACTTTTTTTCTTCTACCTTGTGTCTCCCAGTCTGTCAGGTCTATAGAGGGAATAATACCGATTGCAGTTCATTTTGCGTATATGTATATACACAGGTATGATTTTGACTAGATTAAGAATATATAATATGATGTTTTGTGATCAAATAAAAGATTCAAATAAAAGAGGATTAGAGGCGTGACATTATGTAAATCATATGAGAGAAACAACATTGTCTTTGCTATTTCCACTATAGCATGGGTTTACTTACAAAACAAGAATGTTAAGGCTTATATTAAACTATTAATTCGAGTTCTAAATTAACCTAAACTGTCAATACCACGTCCTAAATGACCTAGAAATGTATTCTCGAAATATACTCTAGACACGTTCTAACAACATGTACTAGAAACATTTCTGAATAACATGTTCTAGAAACATTTCTGAATAACATGTTCTAGAAACACATTCTCGAAACATCATCCAGAAAATTGTCTCCCATGTACAAAATTTGTTCCAGCACAACTATTTCTTAGTGCAAAATTAAAAGTCCTGCTTGTGCCGTCCAGTCTGGCCATCGTCCAACACTCACTAATGGAGTTCAAGCCGTCTGTGACCGACCTCTTCAACGATTGTACGACACTTCAGTGTTAACATTATGTACCAATTCATCGAACATATCCTTTTACTAAGAAGCTCTTTTAAGACGTATTGCTGTGGAGCGCTGCCAATGTATTGAAGAGTTGATTAATATACCACTAGGTAATGGCTCACATTTTATCCGTTCATTTCCTTCGTATTTCTTAAGAGAAACTTGAATATTTTCCCGCATGAAAAGCTAGAGCATTCACAGGAAAATTCTGCCTCATTTCAATATATTTCGATGTTATATTTGTACGCGTAAAAGGATTAAAAATATTTAGTAAATGCTAAATTAAGTCTTTAATTTTATTATAATTATTATATCTTCATGCCAGGACTTTTGCGGGATAGGCAGAGAGTATGGTAGTTATTACATTTAGTCTGTTACACATTGTATATGCCTATTTCGTTAATTTATATAAAAGTTTTTATTTATTTCTTATTTACTTAACTATCTAACTGGCAATGACTTAATAAAATAGTTGTATTTGGTCGAAACAAACATAAGATACGCGTTCGTGTACTGTTATAGACAAATATTTATTTTTGTCCGTGATACTCATGTGAACATACAAAAGAAAATAAACGGGAGTGCGTAGAATTAGTAAGTATAACAAATACGAAAGTCTTGATAAAACACACGAACGTCAACATCCTTTACTATCGGTGTTATTACTTAGTATATTACGGTTATTACATAATCCCTATTTATAACATAATCACTTCAGATCACTTATGAGGTGAGCAGTGATCATAAAGTTCAAAATATCTTTATCCTTACAAAGCTCGTTACTACTTCTTTTAAATGTAAAAGAATAGAAAGTAATAATAGATAATGATCTATTATTACTTTCATCCATATATTTTTTTACGTATCTTATGAAAGTATCTAGTTTGGTATAGTACGACAAATATGGAAATATTAACAATGAATTAGTAAGAATTATTATGAATTAGCAAGAATGATTATGAATAAGCAAGAATTATTATGAATAAGCAAGAATTATTATGAATATTATGAATTAGTAAGAATTATTATGAATATTATGAATTAGTAAGAATTATTATGAATATTATGAATTAGTAGGAATTATTATGATTTAGTAAGAATTATTAAATGAATTTATTAAACTACATTATGATGGAAATAACTCTTTAAATTTCTCATTTCCCATCTCGACTACCGTAAAGTCCTTTGCCCATTGCCTGTCAGACGTTAGACAAATGAACACAGTTGTGCTCTTAATATCGATGCAGTAATTAAACTGGCTTAAAGCGATAAATAGGAATGTTTATATATAGGTTATGAATTTTTAATCATCCGATCTGTTTACTTTTATATTGTCACGCCAGTTCCCTTATGGGTAGGCAAAGGTCAACGAACGACAAATATCTCAACCCTTATGAAACATAGATATTACTTCAACATCTATCACTCTCTTCATATATAAATGACGATATCCGAGAGATTTCATCCCCGCGTCAGCCAGTAGGTATGAGACATATTTATCGAGGACAGGTGAGTGTAGATGTCCCTTGGCTGTTGCATCCATCAACAATCGCATTGTATTTGAGAAATAATCATCCCCACTATTCCACAGAACGATTACTATTACAAGGGAAATGTGCGAGTACTAAACTCTGCCCACCCCTTCGGGGAAGTACAGACATGATGTTCTGTTTAAAGCAATCATATGGAAAGAAAACTGCCGTTTAATTTTCAATCTCCTCGCGAGTGGATGGTAATGACTCGGGTCTATCCGTGTCGCCCGATAGATTATGAACTCTATTTACCTTTTTTAACGTCATAGAAGCTTCGTTAAGCGTGCGCCAGTTTTTAATGGATATATGTATCTTTTTTTCGTTTTTACTCGTTCTCGAAGCGTAGTTGCCTTAATATGATTACCATCGGCTTTTTAATACTTTTTAAAGATTATGTATTTACTGGAACGATATGAGGAACACCTCGCGTGTTTTGTTTTTGGCTCATTGCCGTCCTGTTTTCTTTTGGACTGTCCGTTGTATCTAGCATCTGCGATATTAATCATTTAGCCCGTGGAAGTATCCTTTTTCAATTTAGGCGATTAAGTTGTCGGTACACATAGGTGCTCGTAGACTGGTGAGATTGAAACGTTTATCGAATTTTATAGCTCTAAGGTATAAGTTGAACAACCCGGACTTGGCCAGCGTGGCAGACTATGACCTTGCCCCTCCCATTCTGAGAGGAGACCCATGTTCCAGCAGTGGAACGATAAAAGGGTCAAAAAAAGGTTTTTTATATTAAAGTGACGATTAAGTGTAACTAACGAAATGCTCATGCTTTTTCAAAGTTATTGCTTCAAAATATCAATATATTTATTCCACTTGCCACGTCAAATTCGCATCGGTTTCAACAAAGCTTGAAACCCCTTAGATATGTAGATATCAAAAGTCTTATCAAGAATCGCTCACATGAGCCAACGCAAATAAACGATACGTTGAATAATAAATTCAAAGAAAGATTTTATTTACAGTACACATAGTCAAATATGTATTAAAAATACGAGTACGTCTGGAAGTATATTTCTTTTAGCGGTTACAAAGTGACTTCCGAAAAGATTATATTTTAATTTTAAATTTCTATTTCATTAAAAGTTTTGATAAATCATGACTGCCTCGTTGGTCGTGGTTGCAAGCGCAACTACCGATCCGAAGGTCCGGGGTTCAAATCCCAGGTCAAGTATTATAGGATTTTTCTAATTTAGATTATCCAGCAGTGGCTCGGAGTCTGGATTTGTGCTCGGTGTATGGCAATAGAATCACCATCTATTGCACAATTTGACGTAAACCTAACTAATGAATCGTGTGAGTGTACTGCCCTCCTCTGCCTACCTCTTAGGGGATTACAGGCGTGATCTGTAATGTAGGTAAATCTGCCAATCTGCAATTGACTAGCGTGGTATACTGTCGCTATTTTTTCTTTCATTCTGAGAGAAAGCCTGTGATTTATTGAGCGATAAATGAGCTTATGATAATAATGATGAGGAAAATCATGATAATTTATATGATTAGATTTCGACAACTTATGAGACAACGTTATCAAATATTTAACTGATTACATAGTTTTATTTGGAGAAAAGCTTTTTGCTTTTAATTGCTCATAAAAATCTAATAAATTATTTTCGTCTGACGCTTCTTCGTGAAATATTATTTATCACATAATATTACTTATACTTTTTGGTTTTAGGAATCAGACTTTACAACTATTTATCCTAGAAATATTAATCTATGCGTGCGTAAATATTTGAATTGAAATTTGGTATAAAAATATAACTCAAAATAGTCAATAAGTGAACAATTTGAAAATGCCTTTTAAGTTTACTAAACTTTACATATTCTGGTATATATATGGAATACATATTTATAGTAAGTTTAACTGTATTCCAACATATCATCTGGAAAATACGAAAAGCAGTTGGTTATGTTTATGAGTGAATATTGATCGTTAAGCATTGACAGCGTTCGGAGTGTCTTACGAGTAAGAGCTTCGTTCTACAGCAGATCTGTTGAGTACCTTTCAGACCTCAAATTGCTTATTTAAAAAAAAACACAAGCGACTGTTTGAACTTTAATCGGTTACTTAATTTGTTGTCGTTCCTTTTCCTTTTACACACCAAATTTTACCTTCTTCCGATTTAGACTTTCGAAAACCAATTTCGTAATAAATGGAATTAACGGAACTCATTTTGTAATTGAAAATACATCGATCTGCCATTGAACTAGTTTCCATTTGGTCCGTATCTCATTTACCCAAACTATCTGTATCGGATGTTGATTTAAAGCCCAGATTACAGTACTTCAATCTATTTGTTTAATGCTTTTACTTATGTTAAGACAAGATTACGTTTGTTAATGCTTTTGAGTGTAGCACACATTGAGCCAATAATAATTCTATGTATCAATATATGAATATATTTATTCTCGTAACGTAACATCACGCCTGTAATGCGCGAAGAAGTAAACAGAGGAGTATACTACACTCTCACGCTTCAACAGTTCGTCTTCGTGACGCAAATTGTATAATACCTACTGTCAATGAGGCACATTCACACAAAATAAGACTTGTACAGGCATAATTTCTTAATGTACAGTTGATTCTTGTTTTACGTAATATAAAAATTCTCGTCATTAAGATCCACTCATCGTCATTTAAATAACATTCGTCGCAGATGCGGAAGCTGCTTTGCTACAAACCGCGTGCGCTGCGCTTAAGTGACTTCTTCAGCCGCTTGTCACTACTCACGTTAAACACGCCGTTATATTATTATATTTACATGTAGTTTGTCTAGTTACATAGATCTCTTTAAGCCAATCTATTTATCTCTATCTCTCTTGGGAGTGTTCTACATTCCTCTGCCTACCTCTTCGGGGATTACAGGCGTGATGTTACTTTTTTTTTACTTTTTTCTTTAAGCCAAATTTGGGCCAGATGTCCTTGTGTCCCAAGATATAGAGATATTTAAAGCGCTTAGTCTGCTCTGTGTGCGTTGCGCCTTAAGTGGGCTATCGTTAGAATGAGCGCTAACCACAAGCTCGGAACGACAGCAATTGAACCGCAAACGGAACCGAGAAGCGGGATTTGTGGCGGAACACTGTCTCCGACTTCGTTTATCAACGACCAGCTCACGCCGGCTGGCGTCGCCACGGTTCAGTTTCAGCGAGCGATATTGAGGTTCGTAATAGCGAATCTACGTTTAATTTAGACGTCGTGTGTGATAATATGGCTTTCATTTGTTTCACTTTTATCATTCTCTATGCACTGCATCGTTGGTGTTATGGTTGCAAGTGCGACCACTGAGCAAGAGGTCCTGGGTTCGATCTCCAGGTCGGACAAACTATTATTGGGTATTTCTAACTTGAAACTCAAGTAAGTCAGTACGTCCAGCAAGTATTCCATACTATAAGGAACATGGTAAAAAATGAGAGTATTATACTTATTATAATTATAATATAAATATAATTATTACTTTTGTCATTCACCTCATACTATAGCGTTAATCCCACGCATATATATGTAGATTAGTCGAAAAGTGGTACAACGAACAGATCAATGATGAAAATTGGCAATAGAAAAAACTAGACGAATATGAAAATAAAAACGACGCTGCCCACATATCCAAGCGTTCATAATTTAATAGAAGTAGATTGACTTCTTATAAACTATCTATAAAAGAGTAAACGGAAAAATGATATTAGGGAAATACAACCTAGTATGACTCGGGGTTCAAACCGATAAGAACATAATTGCGTTTCTAAAAATCACTTAAGTTAACGAATTATGCACCTTAGAAACATAAAAATAAGGACTATTTGATATGCCATGACATAACAAAGGAACAGCAGTAGATCTTTGCTAAGTTGCAATGAAATAAAATATGTTGGTCATTCAGAGGTCAATCTCCTAGGAGGGTGCGGTAATGTGCTTTAGTACTGGTAAAGCTGTGTCTACACATGTCCATACAAGCAAGTTAGAATAATAAGCCTTTATTCGAATTGTGCATTTTGCCTTCTATAATATATAAATGTTAGTTCGTATTGTGTATATAGAGTAACGTAAAATAATGCTGAATACATAATAATGAAAGCCAACTTGAAAAAAGAATACGGTATTTATGCAAGGCATTTATTTCATTCATTGTGTGTAATTAATTATAAATTGATCTTGCTTAAATTAAATAAAAAAAAATTTATTTTATTCAACAAGAATTTCATATTCAACACGGGCTTTAATATTACTGTATTTGTCGCTCGGCGCTTTCTGCATACCCTGTTGAGAACTTGGCTTGGCGATATAATAATAAAAATGTAATAAATAATAGATCCACAGTGTACACGTAGCGTTACCTTTACTATAGAGGGCAAGGGCCACGGAGGTACATACTTAAATGCGTGATATTGAGCGAACAATGCTATATGCATCCTCCACTAAACACATACAAACATATATGAACATCGATATGAGCTCTTCAAAACCTTTTCGACTTATAAAATGTGAGACCTGATTATTTATTTATAAAGTGGAATTGCTAGAACAGTGCAGTAGTAACGTGGAAAGTTACTACAGAATAATATAAGCGTACCATCACGCCTGTTATCCCCTAAGAGGTAGGCAGAGGAATGTAGAACACTGCTAAAAAACAGTATTATACAGATCACTACAGAATAATATCTGTCTATATAAGTAGACAGCGGAATGTAAAGTTCAAAATTACGTTTGATATTTGTATATTTTAAAGGAACCTTCATGTTCTGGATACCTCAATAGTTTTAAATTTTTGTATGATCCAATTTGTATGGAATAAACTTATGTTGAATCTTAAGGTTCTTGAATCATTAGCATTATGTATCCATAGCTTCATTCCACATCTGAGCAGGTGTCCTCCGTCACGGCGAGAGATTTCGAACAGAGTAATTCACATAGTAAATTGACACAGATATCCATTTATGACCGATTAGTGTGTTGGTAGTGTGATAAAATGATACACCTCAAATGTAACATCAACGTATATTTATATTGTATGTATGTTCTCAAGTACACTCCTTTTCTCTCATATAACTTATTAATAATTCAAATTCAAATTCAAATTGTTTTATTCATTATAAGGTATATACATACACTCAATGAAAGTCATGTTTTCGT
>DWFO01000395.1:0-21091 GCA_018246595.1 Mimoniades nurscia nurscia
TTAAGTCCCACGATGGAATAGGTGGTGAGCCTATTGCCATATACCGGGCACATATCCAGACTCCGAGCCACTACTAGGAAATCTAAATTAGAAAATTTAGTAGTGTCCGACCCGGGAATCGAACCCAGGACCTCCCGTTCGACAGTCGCACTTGCAACCAACACGACCAACGAGAAGTCCAAGTCGAGTCGAAATACCAATCTGAACCTAGCATTAATGTTAACTATTTTATATACTAGATTAAAATTCATATTTTGGTTTCATTTACATATGGATAAAGTTACACAGCTAATGAATTATACACGAAAACATCTAAGAACATGTGTCAATAAGTCAAAGACGGTATCGAAAATAAAATAAAATCATCATCATCTTAGATAAAATCGGTTGACACTCAAGAAAGACGAATCGGTTTTACATTCGATACATCGATGTATCGATTACTCGAGAGATCGATGTTAAGGCTTTTTAATTGACAATGAAGGTTGTGTTATTCGATTTTTATTTTAATAAATGTGCATTCAATTATAACTCGTACAAAGATTGACATAGTCTCTATGTCTATCGTTGGCCAGCTGTTCTTCACCAGTATCTTGACATAAAATAAGGAGTATTTTAAATGGATAAGTATCTCATTAAGGCTGACTCAACAATTATATACGAACATTGGTACAAGTACATTAATACATAGCTTACCTTTTCTATGTGATTCTATTCTATCAATCGGGTATGAGGGTAGTGGCACAAAATTTAGATAATACCGCTTCGTATTTATAAAATTCCATATATTTCTGCTACATAATTCTGAACACTTTAATATGTAATTAGAAGTGGCAGTGTACTACACTCCTCTGCATACCTCTTTTTGCAGAGTTACGGACGAGATAAAACTTTTGTGAAATTTTATAATTCGTTGTAAATGTTCCCGGGAAGATCTTTTAAAAATTTGTTTATATAGATTTTTCTTTTACCTTTTGTCTAACATGTTATGATTCAGCAAATTTACCATGTGTAAAGAAAGTACAGTGTTATTGATATTTTGATGGTTCTCATCTTTAGCATACATTTTTTTTACAATAAGTCTATTATCTGTATAAGGCGATTTGACAAGTAAGGAGATTATCAATTCCCGTAATAAAACTGTGACAGGCTGTTTTTGCGTGTGCTAATTGAAATATCTTTCAATTTATCATATGATCGTCTCCAACTAGTGAAAGCTCGCGACTTCGTTTAAACGCGTTTAAAAAATAATTAATAATTAGTTCGTAGGCTAGTAGATGTTCAAAGTGAATTTCGTACAATATTTATTCGATGTATGTTGTACATACATGAGTTTCAGCGTGCTATGTACAAGCCATTGATTTTTCAAAAGCGAATGGTATTTGTAACTAAAAATCACAAAGGAATTTGAGGTAGAACCGAACTGCTATCAAAACAGTTGACTAAATAACAATTTTATCTGGAAATATTAATTCCTTCCGCTATTGTACACTACTCAAAATTTTCTAGAAATATTATGTATACCTACGTACTAGCATTTATATTGTCAATTGTATCTTTTAGCTCCTATATTAAACTCAATATTTTGTGCTGTGTATGTGTGCAGTGTTTGTACTCAGCAAAAATACATATGTTAATTATGTATCTTACTAAAAATAATAGCGATACAGAACATTTTACAGATGATAGAATTAGCTGAATACAGTATTTCTATTACAAATAATACCAGTTTTCACATGTAAAGCAAAAGTCTCTATGTTTTTGAATAATAAATTACACGCATTAAAGATAGAGGCTAAACGAGTTGTACTCTAAGGACACAAACGTTTCTGTGACTAACCCGAGATTGGGTCTTTTAATGAGTCATAATGATTCAAATGTCTATGACCTGCATACTTGTTTGTTACATCGCTAATATATAAAATATATTTAATAATTTCACTTTGCTGGCTCGTTGGTAGAGTGGACGCAATCGCGACTGCTGATCAGTAGGTCCTGGGTTCTGTCCCCGGATCAGATATTGTTGCTGGAAATTTCTATTAGTGGCTCGGAGTCTGCTCTTGTATCCGGTGTTTACCAAGACGTTTAACACCTATATCATGGTGGGACGTAAATGTGACTTGTAAAACGTAGGAGGGCCATGGACCCATCTGCCTACCTCTTAGGGGCAACAGGCGTAATGTTACGATAATAATTTTAATATGCACTCAATATAATAAAAAGAACTGTACGCCCAAATTGGGTATTAAGCGGTTTAGGCTGTCCTCTCGAGAGCTAAATATTTTTAAGCGTATTAACATTTTAACATTATAATCATACGTCTGTAGAAAACAAAGTCGACAATGTCGTTTTTTCTTAACGCTAAGCTTTTAAAGCTTCTGGTTTCGTATGTAAATAGCTTTGCTAATCT
Source organism: Mimoniades nurscia nurscia (assembly GCA_018246595.1). Lineage (NCBI taxonomy): Eukaryota > Metazoa > Arthropoda > Insecta > Lepidoptera > Hesperiidae > Mimoniades > Mimoniades nurscia. The sequence goes on from DWFO01000395.1 coordinate 2,411, forward strand.
GATAAGTGTACGATTGTGTACTTGGTAACACCTGTTATGTTTTATTGCCGTAACGGTAAAAGTGCGCGCGTACGTTATAATGGGTTCCTAATGTAATGCAACAATATGTACGGTTACGTAAGATGTTAACATAATATACGTATGTTTAGTTCTGTATTTCAACGCGTTAATAAAATACAGTTAAAATTATAAAAGGGGTGGGAGTGTTCTATATTCCTCTACTTACCTCTTGGGGAATTACAGGCGTGATATTACATATAAAAGGAGGGGCTTTAAATTCACATTTTTTATTTTCTCTATCATACTAAAAAAACATATGATTCTTGATATCAATTTACAATTCATCTAGATTAACTGTTTACTATATTTTTCATTCCGTACTAAGACCCTTAAAAAGGTTTTTTAACCGGTAGAAATAAAATCTAGACCTCTATCCGTTCCAAAATACCATTGATTTTATTCACCGACCGTACAATCGCCAATTAAGCCCATAAGAAAGCGGTCTTCAACTTTTTATTTCCTCTTAATGCCACGAGGCACTTGTCTCACAACCAGCTAGTAACTAATTAAATTAGGTACCGTCTTAACTCATGCAAGTTTTTTCGGGGTAACCCGACTGATTCCAACGTTGTCGAAATATTATTCAATATTTCTTATACATACGAGTATATACGAAATAAAATGTCATGAATAATTACATTTATGAATTTTACTATGTACGTACGAACCTATGAAATTAAAATATTAAATCTCGTATTGGACATTGAACACTCTTATAATATCGAAGTTTACGTAAATTGTTATTCACAATACAACGACCGAAGTATATTATACGCGAACATAGTTCTTCGCTTGCGGTTTGCCAGCGAACAAAGCAAGTGAATCAGTAGGTACGAGTAGCTGACGCAACTCATTTGTGATGTGATTGATACTAATCCCCTTAATCCACCAACTCACTGTTCGACCGCCAATCGACAAAAGAACTGCTGCAGAGAAAGCCAACGCTTAACACTCAGATATGTATTGAATGTGATTAGTACACTTGGTACCAGTTGTTTTTTTTTATTCTTGCCCCGTTGGGCAACCGGCTTTTGTTAATATACATGTTGACTTTTTTTTGACAGGCACTGTTACAGCAGCTATGCTCAAGGGGTCCATTTACTGGTGATGTAACAATAAAGGTTACTGCGAATATTATTACGTAACATTTACGGAAATGTACACTCTAAGGTAGATTTATCGTACAGTTTTAAAGTGTTGTCTATAATAAAAACGTTCGTTTACAGGCACCGTTACATCAGCTATGTTCAAGGGGTCCATGTATTGGTCATGTAACAAATAAGGTTATTGCGAATATATTTTAAGTGACATTTACCGAAATGTACACTCTGAGCTAGATTTATCGTACAGTTCTTAAGTGTCGTCTGTATTAAACACGTTCGTCATCGTCATCAATCTGTTACCGTCCACTGGTGGACAAAGGTCTCGCCAATAACCTGACTTCAATCCCAGTTCTTCGTTTCAAACCCGTGCCAACCACTTTTCGTATATCGTTACTCCGCTTAGCTAGAAGACGTCATACGCTATAGTAAAAACATGTATTAGTTCAACAAATAGTGCATGCATTGACATTAAAAATGATTGCCTCGTGGTTGCGAATTTACTCGTTCACTCTATTAATAATATTCTAACGTAATGACATTCTAACGTTGTCCTATATGGTAGCAACCCACTATGACTCATCTAAAGAGTTGCAAAATTAATAATATAAGTTTCATCCGTGTCAAGGAAGAAAAATAATACACATCACCTTCCCATGTCAAGATATCAGGGTCTCGTAAGAGGCGACTAAATCCGACAAACGCTTGGTGATAAGATCCTGCCGGGGGATTCGATTGCATACCAAAATGTCGTAAGAGACGACTAAACCTAACAAAAGCTTGGTAGTAAGATTTTTACGTACGATCTACCTGGAGAGTTGCCACTCTCAAGCCAGAGTCAGTGTCAAAACTCACTGACATATTCCGATTTTGGGATGAGTTTGGGAGCCAGAATCTTCCCTCAAAACAAGCAACAAATGTGTTCAGGCGACGGTGCCCAGTTAGCATTCGGGAGGTCATCTGCTGTTCGCCGTGCCTTTTAATACAAATAAAGAATTACTTATTTACTCCTTTACGACTTTCATAGACGATAGATTTAATAACAAAACGACGCTTAACGCTAACAAAATCCCATTATACTACGAGTAACTTTCGCCTTCTTACTACAAAAACGTTAATCAATTGAATGGGTCGTAGGTGATCTATCTTGCCGACCACCAGCACCGAACAAGCCTACTCGATTATCTTGAGACACATAAAAAATTTATGACCACCATCCGTATTGTTTCAATTAGAAATGCCGAATTAAATATATTCTAGTAACGCCCAAATTGCCATACCTCGTAATCATAATTTAGAATAACTTCCCATTGTTATTTATGTTTGTGTTACACAAAAGTTTGTGTGTCAATAATATATTTTTATTATATTCCGCTGTAAGATGATTCAATGTGTCCTAAGTTGTAAAATATTTACTAAAATGAAAAAGCAAAAGTCATTGAAAATAATGGTTTTATCATTGTATCTTTCTTTAATACTATTAACATATTTCATATATGGAGATAGGTATGTAAATTAGGCATATATGTACGTATGTGTATTTACATTTTTGTAAACTGTACTAAACAGCCCTCCAAAACGTTTTTTAACAGTCAGAAATACCTATTTATATACATAATATATATAACGTATAACATTATTACCGACGTGCATGTATGAAGAGAGTGATGAATGTCGAGAAGACGCGGCAGGTCTGTAGTGAAGGACATATTTGACCTGGCGTGAAGATATATATTTTGCGTAAAGATATGCATGTTTACAAAATATATTGTTTAATCCCCATATAAGAACAGGAAAAGTCGCGTGGCTGAGCTGGTGGTTATTTACTAACGAAATATCAATGAACGGGATACACCCTACAGCGGCAATATGTTTATGACACGCCTATGTTATGTTAAAGCCTTTGGCGTCCATTACTTTTCTCTCAGATATGATTTCATATCAAAACCAGGTTACAATTAAATATGTTTTTCGAAAGCTCGAGTTGTTTTTGAATCATTTAATTTACCGCCTACTCACTTACAACCACTTCCGATATATCGTTATTAATTTACGATATAGAAATAAAATTTTATTTGTGTCTATGTTATAAGCATAGAAAGTTAAGTTAAGAGTCTCCAAAGAGGAGATCACAGAACGTCCTCCGGCTGAATAGAAGAATTATAATTTTGCATTTTGAATTCAGAATAGAGCAGAATGTGATTTATTAATTACAGTAACGATACTATGCAATACGAAATAATACAAAACTTTTAATCATTTGGAAATAACGCCTTGCAAATCCAACTATACTTTGCTTAACCTTCTAGGTATATTTTCATAAAGCTACCAAAAAGCTATCAGACCATGAGCGGTTCAAATTGCTCTCATCGCACACTTACCCAAAATAACCTTACCTAAGCACAAACGGACCATTTGTACTAGATAGATCCTTTACCTAAACTGCTCTCATCATATGTATATGATACAAAATGACCACAATTAAAAACATAACTCCTATTAAAGTAGACATCTTCATTAGACCTCCATTGTTTTGTTTGATACCACAATTATGAATATCTTTCATCACGCCAGATCTGTAACAAAGTGTAGAAAAAGGACCACGCGTCAAGTACCTACTTCAGTCGTTACATACGATTATCTGACGAGTTCATGGCGAGTTATTTTATGGCTCTACAAATCTACATTCCGAAAAACATTTTGCCATTTTTATTTATTTTACAGTGTTAAGTAACTGATTGCTAAACGCATTGCCAATGATGTAACATAAATCATATAAGAACTTTCTATTCACGCTTATTCGCAATATTGATGGATAGATAATATAAAACTAAAACAATGGTATTACGGTTAGTCGGTCAGTCAATAAATCAGCGCGCGGAACAGGTGTGTGTTATGGTTTCAGATTGTTATCAAATCTTCCTATGTACATACATATACATACCTAACTAAGAATTGATAGAATCTACGACTTCAAATCCAACAGCTACTTCGGAGCTATGTTGGTGTGTGTTGAACGTTTGTTAAAATATACGCTATCGTGAAATACAGATATATTATTTTGAAAATTGTTAAAAAAAATATGTGGAATAAATATAAGTATAATATTAATTTGTAAGCTTCAAAGCATATTCAAAGATTTCTGTTCACTTTAAACCCATATGTAAATTATCAACTATCGTATACTGTAATTATCGATAAGAATTACGTCCAGCGTTGGAATCTAAAAAAGGGACTTCGTATTAAAACCTGTTTTTTTTCGATACGTTATATGCTTAAAAGATAGAGTTACTATAAAAGAATTGTACTGAAGTAGAAATAATAGACGAATCGCATATAAAAATCTCCTAATATGAAAGGAACAAGATTGAATAAAAACTAATACATATATGGCTAAAAGTGTGCATTAACAATTGCTTAGCTTTTGTTCTACAAGGTTACATTCGAACAATTGTTCTAGCGCACACAATGCCGTCAATTATTACGCGTAGAATATTATTACGTACTAATTTATTTTTTATAAGAACCATTCTGGTACTCTTTAATTAAAGTTACAAGTAGAGTTGCAAGAATCAATTTAAGTATAGAGTGGTAATTTAGAAGTGTTGGTTACCGTTTCTACGCATAGTAATTTTGATCTAATTATGTTTTTTAAAATCCTCAATAGCTACTTGGCCTCAGTACTTAAATTGTAATACCTTGAAAAACAAGGACTATGGAACAGACATAACCTTCTTAATAATTAACGTAACATAACATCACACCTGTAATCCTCGAAGAGGTAGGCAGAGGAATGTAGTACACTCCATCTCCACTTGTAGTACGCTCCCACTCTGGACAATTACTGAAAAGACAAAAGTATTACTCGATGTATTTTAATACACTTGAATTTAACAAACGAATATGTTCCTTACAAAGTATACATTTGTTAAAAAAATATTGGCACTTACTCATATGCCATAATTAAATGTCAATCGCTGTATTAACTTAAATATTAAGTCAATCAAATGTATCGTTTGTTCTCATTCAATTGAATACACATATAGTCGATTTTATACAAAGGTTCAAATGTTAATATGTATAAAAATGCTAATACTTTAATAACATGCCCACGCATCATACCCAAATCATTTTGTATGACACTGGGAACCAGGACAATTAGATCCAAGGTTTATGCAAAATATCCACGCGAATAGGCACTCTGTACTAAGTAGAAATACCAAAACACACAAAAGATCTAGTCGCTTACGACCACACTTACAATCAAAAACCACGAAAATCATACTACATACAAAATGTATGTTATAACGTACATACAATTGTCTATGTATAGACACCATTCAATCGACGTGAGGTGTTTAATTATGGTATCGCTGACCACTAAATATGAAGATATACCGTTCAACCCACCTATTTGCGAAATTATAGCCTTTACGGTATTGGATTAATGAACTCTGGTACATTATCTGACGCCTATGGCAGCAATTTCGTCGAAAGTATAAAACATGTGAGATTATGCCGCAAACATTTACATTTACGAGTACTTTAATAATAGCCTCTGATTGACGGAACCTCAAATGGAGCCTCACATACGAGGCAATAAAATTAATCTATCGGGTAATTTACGGTATAATTTTTTTTCTAAGACGTTGCCGGATGAACTAATTAGTGAGAGGCTGTTAATGAACCAATTTCGACTTTCGAAGCACTTTAGTAATTGTTTAATTAGTCTTAATTTTACTATACCCTTTGCAGCTACGATTTCTCTTTTTTCCTTTTCATTTTATATCTACTTAATCTTTTATTAATTTTTGTCAATGGATTCGTTTAAAAAATATTCTAGTAAACACATTCGTATTTCAAAATGATAAATCACTTTCTCTACATTTCGCCTTTGTTATCCTCGTTTAGCTCCAACCCATTCACATTTAGCATACTCTACCATGCCATTATTAAGTTTACAACCTTAATGATTCTAACATAGAGATAAGAACCGGGATTGCTTGCTTATTTTAGCTTTCGAAGCATGAGAGCGCTCTTGAAAAATTACCACTAGCAGTGTTGTGGTCAAAGGTTGCTTGCAATTGATGTTGCAAACTTAATCACTACGTTGTTTCTACTTAATTAAATGAAATCAAAAGTATTTGCCGACTTCAACGTATCTTCAATGAAACCATAGAATATTAATTTAGGATACCTCTACACGTGATTAAGGACCCAGTGGTCACTGCTAAGTCCACAATAACAGTTCACGCGTGTCACCATAAAGCCAAATTTAAAACGCTTCGTATTTTTGAGACCTGACATTGTATTTGTCATCGATGTTTGTTCAATATTCCACAAATTGTTTATAGTCTAGCAAATGAAATAAATGGAAAATTCATCTTATCTCTATCCGGTCTACCGTAACGCATAGAAGTCTTTTCAAATTGACAACGCCTCTAATATACGAGTACATGACAAACAGTAAATTCCTATCTTAAACAATAGAGAGTTCAATAGCGTATCTAAACTACTTTTTGTTATTAGTTTTACTATGTACATATCGATTTCTAAAACTGTCGAACTACTCCAGCTACTTAAGTATAGTCGTTCCAGTTTCGCAAACCTTTTGTTGAGTGATTAATCATAATTTTTTTTTAAATATTGTCATAATACTTGACTACTTCTTGTGCCACTTTCATGCGAACCAGCTCACTGATACGTCAGAAAGTGTACAAAAAATTATTAAGAATTCTATTGTTTTGTAATAAAGGTCGTTTTGGCTCAACAATGTGTTCGGATGTTATAAACGCGTTGGTCGGTGATATCTGTCGTCAAACTGAGACAGCCAGATTGGGCAACGTGACACCTCTATGTGCATGTGTAACGTAGAAAGTAGTCGGCAACCGTCCACAATAAGTGGAAACTAACGCATACCGCGGATTCAACTGAATCGTTCGAGCATTAATAAGTATGTAGCATTAGCAAAAAAAATCTGTACATTTTATTGACTTGCCTTAATTTTTTTCACGTGACGAATTTTATTGACCGAGATACTGATTAGCGTTCAATTTTCGATTGTGTTGACTTCCTAACATTGTCGTTAAGTACAAAATTAAATAATTTTTTGCTAAAATTTCGCAGGCAGAAATAGATTGAGAATAAAAATACTTGACAGGTAACATCACGCCTGTAATTCCCAAAGAGGTCGGCAGAGGAATGTAAAACATTCCTACGTTCACTAGTTACGTTTTCGTCCCACTATGGAATAGCCTATTGCCATACACCGGGCACATACCCAGACTCCCAGCCACTACTAGAAAATATAATTTAGACAAATCTAGTAACACCGGACCCAGTATTAGAAACCTCAAACCAAAACGACTAACGAGATCAAAAAGATAAGTTGACTGGCCCATGGGTACAGTGGTTACTGAACCTGACTGTTGCGCAGGGTTCGTGGGTTCGATAACCACCCAGAACAACTATTTGTGTAATGAGCACAAGTACATATTTGTTCTGTGTCTGGGCGTAAAAAATCTATTTAAGTACATACATATGTATATAAATATGTAGTTTATTAGTCGTATTACCATGCCACAAGCTCTTGACGCTTACTTTGCGATCAGGTGGCCATATATCGAGATGTCCCAAGATATTATTATTATTAGTAGTAGTATTTTCGTTAATATTGCAGTACTAAAAAGGTATTAAAGATCATTATGAATCTAAGTTTCAAGAACAGTATAAGTTTCTAGTTTTGATGATAAAATTGGTCGAATGACAATAAATAAGGACTTTATATTTGAATAAATAAAATTTGAAAGACGTTCAAATGTTAAGAGCATTGTTATGCTATGAGTGTTTTAATAGCTTTGTGGAAAAAATAAAACAGCATCAAATAAACGCAGGTAGGTTGTATAGTTATCGAGAATATCCGGCAATATTTCTTATTGTACAGACAAAACATTCGAAGCATTCAAGGTCACTGTAACCTTTAATGCTTAATGAAGACCGCTTTTACATTAGACAAACAAACCTTTTAATTTAACATTTTAATAAGTCTAAATATTTTCCTGAAATTATGAAGTCTCGAATACCGATAACATATTTTCAAATTCTTAATACGTTTTATATACTTCAATAATAAAAAATAGAAATATTATAATATTTTTTCTTAGTAACCATCACCATACTATAAATATATCTGCATTTATAAAAATCAATCCACGAAAAAATTGTTATCCCTAATTTAAAAACATTGTTCTGCTATCGGTACCCTGTCATTGTAACTAATTACTCTGCGTCAGTGATTTTTAATTTAATTGTAATACCTGATTTTGTCCAACCAAGCGTGAGGAGTCACGGGGACGGACAGATGTCTAGCTGGACCGCTAGTTTATTTGATATACTAGCAATTACACGCGGCTTCGTTTGTGTTACAAACTTATAATAATTAATTACGACATGTATGCTACCTGTAAAGGTAGCATTATTAGACTTTGTTGACATTTTTAATCTCGAATACCAGTACTCAATATGGCTCGTTTTACTACACGATTGGTAGCCTCTTTATTCCGATTCTGGCTTTGAAGAGGATCGACATCTTCATGAATATTTTATTAAAATCGACAAAACTGTTTTATAAATAATATTCTGAACAAATAAACAGGTGAAAAAAATTTAATTATTTTTTTACATAAACGTAACATAAACCCTGTAATCCCCGAAGAGGTAGGCAGGGGAATGTAGAACACTCCCATGTTTCACTAGTTACGTTTTCGTCCCACTATGGACTAGATGGAGGCTCACCATTGCTATACACCAGGCACATTTAAAAACTCCGAGCCTCTACTAAAAAATCTAAATTAGAAAAATTTTGTAGTGCTCGACCCGGGAATTGAACCCAGGACCACTCTATCGGTAGGCAACCGTCACGATCAACGAGGCAATCATTTTATAGATGTGTTTTTATTATGATATTATGGCAATGACCATAAAAACTCCGAAAAGAAACTTTATTTTAAATTCCTAGACAAATATTTTACAACGACTGACATTTATTATTTGAAAATTTTTGGGTTTTTAGTTTTGAAGATTTTTCTGTTATTAATTTGAATCATTTCAACACCATTGTGATTAACCATGTGTTTCTTTTACTAATGGACTCAGGTTTCTTCTCAAAATAAGGATGATTAAGGCCATTATCTCAAACATAAGCCACTTACGGCTTAGTAATCTTCACATGGCCTAGATACTCATAAGGACTCAAAGGCATGTAGATTTTCTCGAGATGCATAGGTACCTCTACTGTTAGATACAGCATATCATATTAAACATAACAAGGCACGAAAATATTTATAAAAAATGTCTGGGTTACTAAAGTTCACAAGATTTTCAGGAAAATAGTTCACATTTTAATATCACGATTATAAAGAACATTCCTCGTTTAACATTAACACAACTGTGACTCTTCGTTCAAAAGTTCACATTTTCGTAACGAAATTAATAATATTATTATCCAATCATCCAATTAAATTGAATGTTCCGAACTTGTTGTCCAACCAAGTTGAAATTTTACCGGTTAAGAGAATTAACTGTAACGGGGTACATGGCTACGGCGTTGTCTATTTGTTTTTTGGCGTCCGTATGAATGGACGGGCCCCGATATGTTTTTGTCGTTTTATTGTCGTGTGTAATGAATTATGGATAGATTAAACGAGATATCGGTATGTGAAATCGATTGTCGTTGTCTATGACTTTGCTTTTCTTAGACGACATACGCGTTTTGAATATCAGGTAGAAAAATAGTTTGCTCTTATTTAAGTAATAGTTTAATTAAAATTATTTCCACTAGCAGTGATAGCCTAGTCGTTTGTAATTCCAACTTTCACTCCGGGAGTCCAGGTCGAAATCCTGGCGTAGGTACACCTCTTTACGAAAATATGATTTTTAAGATAAATTATCATTTGCTACAACAGTTAAGAAAACGACGTAAGGAACCTTAGAGCTCTCATAATTTTTATTTTCTAAGGCATGTGATATTTATTAACTCACAATTGGCCAGCAGCAAGACTACGGCCTTAACCCTCTCATACTGAGTGGAAAGGCATATTCCAAAAGTGGATGTTGAAAAGGCTTGAAATTAAAACATTCTATCAGTTTCTTGGAAATATAGTTGAAATATAATATTTTTGTGTATACTACAATCCTTCCAGCAATAACATACAGAGCGTTAATACTTAAAAACTGGTGATGCCAGCAGATTGCAATCATGCATAGGCACGACAATATACGCACTACCAGTGTACTATTGTATCATTAATAAATTCCTGTCGCTAACAACAGCATTTATAATCATATTAAGTGATCCTGATTGAGCCCCGTGAGAGGATCTTTACATCTTGAAAATAACAGTCTTGAAGAACTACCATGAAGAAGTTTTGATTAACCTGATCCAATCTTTTTCTTAGTGCAGGTTTAGGGAGACAAGCACAGACCCGTAGGTACTATCCAATGTGAATTTGGAAATCATGTCTTTGTTTGAAGAAGTAAATATTCTCATTTTTATAAAATTTTTATGCATTGTTCTTACCAATGTTAATTACTAAATTTATGCGCTGGTCTCCACTCTTAATTCTGTGAAAAGAAACGTATCGAGCAGTAGAGCGACAAAAGCGATGATAATGACTGCGTTAACTCAATTAAAACTAGCAAAGTAAATCATATAATAAATACCTATACCTAACGTAGATGTAAAATTTCTAATATAAGAAAACTTGCCCCTTTGCTGCTCCAAATTCATATTTAAAAACAAAACTAATATGCCTATTATCATACGTTGTCTCGTTTATAACATAATATTCTTAGGAAATATAAACAGATAAAATTTGTCCACATCGGCCGACAATCTAACACAAATATTTTTATAATAATATATAATAATCGCTCAAACGACCTAACATCATTTCGTAATGATTTGAGCTTGCACCCAACCATTGAAGCATTCGATACCGGATTCTAGTAGATTTTCTTGACATTTAAGCGTTTGTAAAAAATATGTGTTGCAATTAAAAGCAATTATCCATAGACTGTAAGTACCATTAAACATTTCCAATGAAATTGTTGTGCGCGCGACCACTTTCACGATTCGCGCCAGTAATCAATTGATTACGTATATTATGAATAACTTTGGACGTATTGCCAATTATATAATTTAATATTAATTGAATAAGTAAAGAACTGAAGAGAACACAGCAAGGTACAAATTCTATTTAGTCTTTCGTAAAACAATTTGTGCAGCACACACCGATATCACAGTTGCTATAACACCATGCTCGTTATAACTTATACTATTTTAATATATTAACTAAACATTCAAATACAGTAGGTACCGAGTTTCCTGACGAATAACGTTATAGTATCATTGACAGCGTTTAAGTAATATTTTAATACCAGTAGAAGCTCATGCTAGTAATACGTTTACGTCCCTCTACCACTGATATCAATTGAAACCTAACGCCATCTGTTCACAGCAATTCTACCATAAAAGTTTAATATTCCAACATGTTATAACTAAACTTCAATAACAATACCTTACTTTCACACGCAACTCCGAACTATCGAAGCTATAATAAATTCACACACTCCCAGATCTCCGCTCGCATATTTTTAAAAAGTACCGTATTTGTCATACAAAAAGAAATTTATAACCATGCTCTACCAGTAAGCACATTTCTATTCAAAATGTTCGACCAGTCGACATTGACTAGGTCGCCCGTTAACGTCAACTCATACGTCCAATAATATCAAAATACAATTTTGGTGATTCCTTACAATCAAATATGTTGGAAAGGTATTATAAACAGAAATTTTAACAAAACAAAAAACTAACTTCAAAAAAACACAAATTAAAATGCACTAAAAAATACAAAAATAATTTGTCAAAGTCAATAAAATTATTACGATAATATAATGTAAGTATAATTATTGTTATATCAATAAAATATTCTAAACTTTGTTGTTTTTTGTAATTAATGTTCAACAAAATATAATGATACCTCTAACACAACTGTAATTATTATCAGTTTGTATAAACTTATCAATATACTTTGCCTCGTGTTAAGTTACGTGCTCAGGCGGAGCTTTGTCGTATTTCTGCTATGCTTAGAAAGTGAGACGTGTGGGTTGAGACCGAGTACCGAATGGGTAATGTATTCAGAAGTCATCGACACGATTTAGTCGAATCCAGTAGACAGCTCGTCGTCACGTACGGACGTGCACGGAACTTAACCGCATTTTGTAATAACGAATATTTCACATTTATCATGTTCAATGATAAATAATAGATACGAACTACATACATTGTATGCTCTTTATAAGAAAGTAAAGTCAATATTTATATCAGAATTACGGTAACTTAAACGTAACATCACGCCTGTAATCTCCGAAGAGGTGGATAGAAGAGTGTAGTATACTCCTTAGTTTCACCAGTTACGTTTACATTCCACTATGGAATAGATGGTGAGTCTATTGGTATACACCGGGCATAAATTCACACTTTGAGCCACTACTAGGAAATGTATGTTTGAAAAATCCAATAGTGCCCGACCAGGAATTTGAACCCAGGATCTTACCTGATCCACATTCGTACTTGCAACCAACATTACCAACGAAGCATTCGATTACGATAATTCAGAGCTTATTAATAATATACAAATACTCTGTTCAAACCAGTTTTTACTCGCAGAATAATCGGAAATATTTAGTGTTTATTCGGAAATTGCACACGGATGTATTAGGTACATACCGTGAGAGTTTTTGTACACTTGTCACTGATCAAATGATTAAGAATAAGTTAAGTGGAATGATGCATAAGTATTTAAGTTTTTTTACTCTAGGTTTTGTACTGTAAGTATAGAGGACTTCGATAACCAAATGTAATTTAAAATTAATAAGACACTTATGTATTTAATTCATTGATTTAATTTTAAGCTGTGATTAAATTCAACGCGGGTCTGTTTTTTTAAGTGCCAATAGGTTCGATAATAAAACTCATGAAGTATAAAAATACTAATTGTGAAAATAAATAGTTTTTAATTCTTACCTGAAACAAAAACCCTTATAGGCTGAACCATATTTAAAACCAAAGATTGATAATTCAAAACAGAACGTTTTTTTATATACGATTAAATTATCCTTTTCATTTATTAGATAAGATCAATTAGATTAATTATAAATAAGCTATTTATAAAACTTACGGAATCTAAACATGAAATCGTTCCAGCGACATCATTGATTGCTTAAATTGAAGTCAGTAGCTGTGCTAAAACACGAGCTACAGTAACTATAGTAATATAGTAGTGTATGGTCAGTGGCCGTAATAACTGACATCCGAGTTGTTTGCGTAAACCACTTGCTTCCAGGGATTATGAAACTAGCGAGATTTTTCTCTTAAACCTGTCTTCAGCATTCTAACATGTTTATTTCCTGAGAGCGTAGCATAGTCTAGTAGAAAACGATAGGTTAACGGTATGTTTATAAACGCACACAATTAGGCATTCCGTTGCGTCACAGTATATTGTATCTTATATTTTAATAATATTAATATTAAGTCCGCCTTCTCTTAAACTACCTAAATTTGAGCTCGCACAATAAAGGGTAAATAAATAAACACATGGGAAATTGACTATTATATTTTCATTCCAAAATTGCTGAACCGACTTTTATGATATTTGAAGGGGCATTGTTGGAATTATGCTGAATGACATAATTTATTTTTGTTCTTTTTTGTTGTTAAATGTTTCGTGAGTGTTACACGTGACTGAGAATTATTAAGTCTCGCCTCGCTCGTCTCGCTGTAGCCGGCGGGAGCTCATGAGGATGGACCCGTATAGGTCCGAAACTAATCGGTAGGGGTGGCCCCGAAAAAACATACGTGAGTCTAGCCGGATTATTTTTGTTCTACGGGTAAGTTTTTATTTTCCACAAAAATAGTAACAATTTAACTAGATTATTCAGGACATAAGGATTATATATTTTTAATTGAAATACAGTTTATGTAAAAAAAAATTGATATTATATTGGTACGAAATAGAAAACAAAAAGTTTGTATCCCTCAAAATAAAGTTTTAAACGCAGTATCGCTGCCGGTGTCCACAAACTCTACAGTTATAATATTTAAGACGATTTACTGTTCTTCGCCTTCTGCGAGTGTTTGCAATATTGTTGATTTATTGGAGTATTAGACTTCTACCACTCCTCGCAATCGTTGCGATCACACGGCCTCGCGGACAATGCTAAATGAGGTATCCAATGATACATTGGTCGTACAAGTACATTTTTGTTTTGTAAGCTGACAGGTGAACAAACCATAGACAAATCAGATGTTACCAATTCTCGGTAAAGGACGCATGGATGCGGTGTACCATGTTAAATTTTTAGTGTCCAACCGAAACCAGATTTTGCAACCGGTACCGAAACAGAATAGGTATATGGTTTCTCTTTTAGTTTATATCAATAAAGTAACTTACGTATTGGAAATAAAAATATTATTGCCGAGCGCTAGTTTCAGCTGAATCGAAACTTTGAACAATGTTTAATCGTAACCAATACTGTGACCGAAACGAGGGTTTTTATTACCAAAACCTTGCAGAACAGCAACTTCAGTCGGGCATTGGTTATTTTCCATCTCTTATAAGAAAAAAGAACGTACTCGTTGAATATTCATTAAATTGATCAGTGTAATGACATTATTCGTAAATGCCGTAATTCAAATCTTCCATAAATCCATCAACTTAATAAATATTGTACTTTGAAATCACGTAAGCGACTCGTTTCTGAATAGTTTTCACTTCGTAACTATCTATAAATAGTAATTACATTAGTCATAAATATCTCTAGGCAAGAATACTTCGTTATTTTCCTCTTAACAAAACCCATCCATGTCAGAACGTTCACCTTTCAAATTTTAACGTAATCGTTGCATTGTCGGCTATAAACGAGCTTTAGACGTATCTAGACTTAATGCGTATACGACAAAATTTAGGTTACAAAGTAAATAATCTTTTTTTTGTTTATTACGAAAAATTATAATAATTGTGATGACATGACATTATATTGACAGCTATAAGCGAGCTTTGAATCAGATAAAAAAGTATAACAAACACATCCTAGGTCAGAAAATATTAACGTCTTACATTATTACAATAAAATTACAATTAATCATTACAAACTCAACACTAAATATTCTTTATTAATAACGAACAATAAAAATGTACGGCAACATTTTACAGAAACAACTTATTACAGGCAACAAGGCAGTGATAGCCTAGTGGTTTGCAATTCGACCTCTCACTCCGGGAGACCGGGTTCGAATCCTACCGCGCACCTCTTTAAAATGTGCGTTTTAAATTTAATATCATTTGCCATAACGGTGAAGGAAAACATCGTGAGGAAACCTGCACCTCTTAGAGTTCATAAAAAAAATTGTTCTCTAAGACGTGTGAAGTCTGCCAACCCGCACTTGGCCAGCGTGGCAGGCTATGGCCTTGCCCCTCCCATTCTGGAGGAGACCCATGTTCCAGCAGTGGAACGATAAAAGGGTCGAAAGTAAGTAAGTGAGTAGCTTATTAACTCAATTAGGAATACATTAGAAAACGTTGGTCACGACTTCAATCAATGAAAAACAAATGAGGTCCGGCTAAAAGAGGCGCATCTCCTATCGCTTACCACATAGCAGTACAACTGGCAAAAGGCAGAAACAAATTTTAGAACTTCAATCTTTGTTACGAAACATTTAAATGAACAGTGAGCAACACGAATCGATTACAAATGTATTTACGACATGTGTGGTGTGTAGCACACGCGACAATTAGGTTTTATGCTTTCACACGGACAGCTTTTAAGACCGCGTTAAATTCGGATGTAATTAATGTGTAATAATAGTAATAATATTAATTAATTAATTAACATGGGCATGTACTACACTCTTCTGCCTATCTCTTCGGGGATACAAGCGTGATCTTACTTTTTTTTAATTAACGTGTTTTTATATCATCCCTGATTGTAATCACTCCGTAATGATAAAACTATATAAATAGATATCTGTTTAAGTAAGTGCTGTAAGTACTTATTGTAGCTGTCTTGATCTCACCCTATAATCCTCTACATGGATCCATCAGACGAATAGTTGCAGTGTTTCCGACATTATGTCGAAATTCCAGTGAAACCAGTTCAAAAAAAATACAAATAAAATCAAGAATAATCTAAGCCATAGCGGGGGTTCTCCTATAATGTTGCGTATAGATTCAAAATGAAAATATTATGTTCATTGCAAATACACTGCCTATTTTTGTACAGGAAACGCGTTGGAATATCTGGAAATCACCAACAGAATATAGATTTACAAACGCAAATATTTTCGCTGTAAATAATCACAGAGTCGATGACTCCGTTATAATAGAATATTAATTTTAGAATATTCGATACCAAGACAAAATTATATAAAATGTTAATTGCAATCGTAATGAAAAAGCGCATTATAAAAACTTTAGTTCAGATAATATCAATATAATAATCGCTAATAAAACGAATATTATTTATTATCTACCTATGAATTTAATATTTATTTGGTGTCCACAAAAAAGTAAAGACCTTTCACACTCAAAGTCAAATTAACAATAAATAAATGTCATATAATCCATATTGATTGCTAATTATATATAAATTGAAAAATAATCTTATTCGAGTATTCAACACCACGCGAGTTTCTCGCGTCTACACAATAGCTCAGTCTTGTGATGTATTTATATTCATATATTACGTATTCGTATTCATGCGGGAAGGCATTAGAGGTGATAGCTAGTTAAGTATAGGCTGTAACAAATTCCGAATTAATAACATTCCACCACTGCCTTACACAGGCTGATGCGAAATCGCTGTGAAGAAATTCATGTCAACTATGACAAATTGTCGTTTCGTCTTAATAAAATATTAATGGTGGTTACTGATTAAATCGGTGTCGCGTGTGTTTTATTGAAGCTGTCATGTTCTAGAAATGTAAGCTATATCAAAGTCTGTGTTTCCATTTGGTTAATTATGGCACGTTGATGACCAATTTTAAGCAGTGATGTATTGTAATGTTAATGTATTCGAATTGAATTAGTTATTAGCAGAACGATGCATGAAAAACACCACACAAAAATAAACAGCAAGTCACAACTGGTCTGAGTCACGACTGGTACCGTTAAGCAGTTTTTACGTTACAGAGTTTGCTATACCTACAGTAAAATTATGGGTACGACGTAAATAGCAAAGTCCTTAGGGATAAACTTCTGGCCGTTGTCACAGAATAAAACATTTCAGCACATAAGTTATTTAGCTGTATTTCAGACAGACTATTACTGTTATAAATACTCCATTGATTACAATAATTGAACATGTGATTGCTAATGCTTAAATACGCGTAGCTCCCGTTGGTGTAAAAGAAAAATCTTCATAACCGTACAACGTAATTATGAATCGTTACTATATATATCGTATAATATTATATGTACTATAAACGTATATAAAAATATCAAAGCGGAAAATAACTCGGTGCGTTATTTCGAAACAGCCTGTAGCTGCACCGAAACCCGCACCTGTTCGATCGGCCGATATAAATAACCCATTAGAAGTGAAATTCGGCTTGTCCACTACGGAAACATCTAGAAAGCCATTGTCGATTCTAGAGTTTTATTGACGAGAACATTGATTCGATATTTTAAAATATTGTAAGGACACTTACCATTCAATATATTCTCTTCTTAATAAATATGTATCTTAGAAAAAATAATAATAAAATAGAATGAACAAGAAGTCTAAGTAAAAGTTAAGCTGCCAAAATATGTTGCTACAGTTTGAAGATTTATATAATGAAAGTAAGAGTTTAGCCATCCCATCAGTAACTGTAGCCCAGAACTAGTCGCTTTTATTAAAATTAAATAAACTTAATTTTTGTATGAATTTAGTCAGATTATTACCTTTCTGAACTGAATAATAAGATATTATGCATCAATGAATAAAGCTTACCACCACATACTCGTACCATAAAGAAACCCGACAATACACGTCGTACCTTATCATCATTAATTGAATAATTTTAGCTTACAAAGATCCCATTCTATCATTATGACTACATTTTCACCATAGTCACAAGTGCTTTAGCTCAACTTTTTATACTTCCCATCGCTGGAGACAACGTTTTTCCACGTTTTCAGATACAAATATATATACATATGTACAAAGCTCATTCGTCGTAGCTGATCAAATGCTGATTGGTGAAGATATATATTGGCTTCCAACTCGTACGTCGCAAGTTTTCCAACTGCCCTGGACGACAGTGATGTCACCTAGAGATTGATATCTGCAATAACAACCGAACTCAACTGATAAACGCATCCTACGAAGCACGCAACAACTAACTTTTTTTTTTTTCGTCAGGAAAATGCTTTATGCATCCCACCGGACTCGGGGGAGCACGATGGGTATGTGGGACTCC
>DWFO01000396.1:0-21076 GCA_018246595.1 Mimoniades nurscia nurscia
GGAAATTATAAACAAAGTAGAATCTATCTACACCTAGATGCAGACTTAATGAACCAATATATCGACGTAATAAAAAAAATAACGGAATTGATTACTAATTATAAAGTTATACAACGCAAAATATTAACCTTTAAATCTTTGACGCGTTCATGAACTACGCCGCGGAGATATTTACTCACACGTGCGAAACGCATCCTCACTGCACGAATGTCCGTGGATAACTTAGGTGCGGGAAGACTGCGGCTCCTACTTGTATAATTATTTTTTTGTCGCGAGTTTGGGAAGTTAGGTATTTTGAATATGGGGCATCTATCCCGCTGGGGCGTCTATCTCGGTTTTACCCTATTAGGTTTTTAATAGCATGAAATTCCCACTAGTATTTCGTATTGTGGATATTCAGCCCGAAGTGTGGCAATAGGCTCACCAACAATTTCATGATGGGCCGTATAAAGTAACTGGTAAAACATGGGAATTTTCTACATTCCTCTGACTGCCTACCTCTTTGGAGAGATACAGACGGGTTATTACGTTTAAAGGCTTATTTAAAAATATTGGAGTAACAAAGATAGTAATATTTGACATAGTTAATATTTGAATATGAAAAAATTTGTGAGGTAGGTAAAGAGCGTGGGGTATGGCCGTTCTAATGCGACAGCTTTTTAGCCAAAATCTATAGGTTACGAAAATATTTTTGTATAGAAAACTAGGCCACGATAAGATTGCATATGCCGAGCAGAGTTGCCCGTAATTCCTCAAAACGCCGCCTCGGCCTGGTCTGTAAAGTTTTTGCTATGTTGCAGTCCTTTAGACTCGCTAGTTGCACAAACGGTATACCTAGTTCATAATTAAAACTAAACACTTGAGGCGCCTACGTGGGGTGGCCATATTTACTTTTAATTTACCACTTGAGTCGAGTCGGTCTGTGGTTCTCCGTGGCACGAGTTTTTCTAAGCGCAACGTCAAGCGGTCGTGATTAGAGTTTCTGGAGAAATTATTTTGAACTATGAAACTCCGGTCAAAATTGGTTCGTATAATAAAATATAACCAAGAAGTAAAGTTTTACAGTACGCCTTTTACTTAATAATAACATTTCTTTAGTATTTATTAACATTTTTACTTTTATACAATTAATTGTAGAAGTATAATCATCCTCTGTCTCCTCTGTATAATATAATCATCCTCTGTCTCCAGACAGAGGATGATTATACTTCTAACAGTCTAATTAAAATTATTAAACGAATTGACGTAGTTGTCGCATACGTGATTAATTATCATTTATCAGAGCTGAACGTTATAAAGACAAGCCTTACTCATCAACCCTTGATGTCCGTTCAGATTCGAGCTTTAATTATAAACAGGTTCGATCGTGATTCGTGATTTAGGATAACTGAGAATAAAATTCCTCGATGTAGCGAATCATAGGCAAACTAACTCATAACGTAACATAACGCGTGTAACCCCGAACGGATAGGCAGAGGAGTTTAATACACTCCCACGTGTCATCAGTCACGTTTACGTCTCACCGTGGAATATGTGGTTAGCCTTTTGCTATGCAACGGACAAAAATCTAGGCTCCGAGCTAGCAGTAGAAATCTTTAACGAGAAAATCTAAATTAGAAAAATCTAATAGTGTCGACCCGGCGAACTAACTCGTTGGTAAATAAGTACTTAGGAACGCCACCGCTCCTACATACGAGTACATATATGTACATTTCAGCTTACGTTTGCTTCGATGCTGTAAGATATTTTAAAGGGCTTTAGTCGTTAATTATTATTCACTTGTTATTCAGCATTGACTAATTGGTCATAATTTTTATTTAAAGTAACCGCGCGATCATTTTAATGCTCATTTTGCATTTTAATCCGCTGTTATAGCCCAGTGGCGTATAATTCGGTTTGTCATTTCGGAGTAGCTGGATTCGAATCCTGGGGTACCTCTACAGAAAAAAAGGTTCGCTTTGTTATAGTTTGGTGTAACGGCGATGGAAGACACTGTGAAGAAACCTGCTAACCTTAGAGTTCTCTGTAATGGTCTTTAAGGCGTGTTAAGTTTGACAAATTGAATTTGACTACCGTAGCAGAGTAGCGTAGCGTGTTTCGAGTTTCAGATTCAATTATTTATTTGCTTGTAGACCACGCCTTGTTTTCTGTTTTAATTTTTATTATGGTCATCTCAAGTGATTCGTCCGGAATGTTCGGTAAATCTGTGATGTACATATATCTGAATTTCAAACAAATATAACCAGTCATTCGAAGATAATTAAGTCACATACAAATGCAGCCGTCTCCATATATATGTGTGTATGTTAAGATTGATAAACTGCATCATTCATCTTGGTGTCCTAATTACCTTTAGGTTATATATGTGTGAAATGAGTGACGAATGCAGAAGAAGCACGTCATGTCGTTTTATAAACACGGAAGTTAGATGCCTACCCCGACCACGCGAGATGCCTACCCCGTAAGCTATCTGGCGTGAGGATGTAAGAATAATAGAAGTACGGACCCGGGAAGTGACGATACGACACACCCTACACACTTGTATTCTATCAATGGTTTTTGCCGACTATGCAACTTGTATTCAATTGTGTACAATTCAAATATACATTTCATGTTCCAAGTTCCAAGTCGATTTACATGTGACTCTGTACATCTGCTGTGGGCGTCTTGATATCTTTGTCCACTACGGTCAACATCTCGGAATGCGGACTGTATCGGCGTTAATTTGTTATCGATTGTATTGATGTTTTCATTAGATGCTAACATTAACTCTGAACGGTGTGTGCGCTTCTTTAATAACTTGTGTGTAAAAGCTTTTTACTAAACTCGCTCTCGTTTACTTCGCCGCGTTTTATACAGAATGATGTTATTCTTTTGTACTTACTTTTGCTTGGAATATTAATTATAAGTAGAAAACTAAAGTTAAACAAAATAAATATGGGTATTTATATTGAAATGTGAATACGTTGTAATGCGAAATATTTTTTGGTTTACGCGTTTTAATAGTTTAGTAACTACATTTATTAGTAATGGTGGTATAACTATGGTTATATGTACGATTTAATGAAATGAATGAATGAAACGATTTGATGTGATTGTGGAGGCATAATGCTTTGCTGTTAAACAGAAGATATATGTATTATAATGCGACTCTACAACTCTTCTATCACGATTCTCTGTACACTAGTTGTGTAATTTCTGTCCAGTTTGAAACACTGGACATAATGCGACTTATTATATTATCTTATTTTAAATAATACATTTTCTGTATGCTAGCTGCATTGACCTTGACTGCAGCTGGAAAACTGTTAGCCTTGGCACTACCTACTGCAATTTCAGCTAAGCTCACTTGTTATGAACATGAAAACGGCCACGTGGCCTCTATCGCATTTTATATTAAACCATTTCACCTGTGAGTGAGATTTTGTTCAAATAAAAAATCTTGCAAAAGTACGCAGTAGTTGAAACGTTTCGAACAACGTTTGCTGTTGAAACGTTTGCTCATTCATTATTCCTTAAGTTCTAAAGAATACTTAATGTTCAATCTAAAATATATTTTATTCTTACTCTAATATACATGTATTAAATATGTATATATGTATGTGTATATAGTGCTAGTGATACTTGTGTCAAGATTACAAACCATTCTGTGCGATATCGCAGTTACGTCGTAATTTGAATATCGAAGGGCTTTTTATATTCATAGTCGACATTTATAGAAATCACTGAATCTTTATTGTAGCACTGCTTGTCATGTATCGTTTTCAATACGTATAATTACTTCCTATTAGCCATTCTTTACATCTGTTTTCCTCGGGTTCGATTGTGCCATTAGCCCTTCTCATTCTTTATGGTCGCTTGTCTGAACGATTAGATTGATGGTTATAATGGTAACAGAATCAAATTAAAACCAACGTCACTATTGTACGTGGTCGTAATGAATATTCGTCTTCAGCTGTCACCGGTCCGCGAGACCGCGACACGCGTCGGCTAATCTGATTGATTGTTTGCGATAACATAGCATCGGTGCGCATGTAAGATTATAATTTTCAAAATCAACACGGTCGATATTGAAAGTGTCAGGGACTGGTGCAATCGGTTAACACCTCCGACATATGCCGGTGTCCATATTTAACGTCCCAAAGAAGGGGCCCCCTTTTACGGGTCAGTTAATTAAAGTTTCGTCCTCTTTGAAGGTACCCTTAATTTTCCCTTAATAATTTTCTCGTGTTACGTCGTCCGAAGAAAATGTCTATTGATTGCTAACAATGTATTAAAAATTGTGCGCAGACTGAAATGTTTATCGAGACTTACGTGAAAACTTAAAGCTAGCTTTTTTGCAGAGCGTTTAAATTTATTTTTAACGCTGGCTTACACATACATGTCTTTTAATTCATCAAAGTAATTTACTTTTTTAATTGAACTAGGCATATAATACTTACCTAATATGGATTAATTTACGGATGAAAATCATTCGAAATTCATATTATAGGTATGTCTTTTGATAGTAGTTTGTAACGAATGTGTCACGCGAATAATTAGCTAATATCTGAATGATCACTTTAAATGTTTTTCTTTGTTCGTTGCTAGTAACAAAGATTACTTGCAACCGTTTTTAATTATAAGCTCTATGAAACCCCACTCGTACCAATTGTGAATTATTCTCATACAAGGCAATAAAAAACAATGCCATATAACTGAATGGCCACCACCGAGTCGCGGCGAACAATAGGAATTGCGGGCACGATCTG
This sequence comes from Mimoniades nurscia nurscia, assembly GCA_018246595.1. Classification (NCBI taxonomy): domain Eukaryota; kingdom Metazoa; phylum Arthropoda; class Insecta; order Lepidoptera; family Hesperiidae; genus Mimoniades; species Mimoniades nurscia. Next base: position 4,752 of record DWFO01000396.1, read on the forward strand.
ATAACATCATCCAAACAAAACCAACATTGTTATATATAGGTACCTACAGCTACTCAGTGCACCGCATCAATTGGATGGCAGCGCGGCTCGAGAGTTGTCCCAATACCTGATCTTTTCACGATTCCACGTTTACACGTGGCGCCCGACGGCTCGGCCGGGGTCCCTCAGTCGTGCACCGAGCGTCGACGGGTGCGCACGTCCCACGCCCCCGCGAACTACACGACCCTTTAATTGGAACGTATATTTTTAATACGAAATCGTATCGTTGACACGCAAATGTGGTGCACGCGTTGCACAAAGGAAGTTAATAGAGAGTTGTTTTGAAAGAAAAAAAAAAAACCCATACGGACGTCTGTTGCATGCGTCGATATATGGATGTTGTGTTTACGGTAATAAGGTAAGTTTTGTTTACACTTGTGCCCCATCAGCTGTGAAACGTTTTCCACGGTTAAATGTATATCCACTTAATACGAGCTCGGGATATGGTTATGATCTCTTTGTATGAGCATATTTTTAAATTTTTGTTAAAAATGTTTTGGTACTTTTACGCTCTGGAAGTTGCGCTATAGCGTGTCGAACAGTTCAACACACGTTACATTCTACTCGTTGATACTACTCGTATTGGAACACACTCATGAAGAATGTGTTTAATATGAAAGAAACATTTTATTAAATTAAACATTTTATTAAATTAAATTAACATAAAAAGCATTGCTTAGTGTAGGTATGAAATACTGTTAATAAAAAATGTATTATAAATATTGTAAAAATTTAGAATATTGTTGATAATTTGCTTTTGTTTTTGAAGAGTTAACACCACCTAGTCTTATATTTTCCGAAAAGAATTATAAGTTAACAATATATAAAGGTTTTCAATATATAATAATTAGAAAACCAAATTTTAAATCGAATCAATTTAGTGTAAAATTAATTACCATCAAATAACCACATTTTAATATACACCCAACATTAAATGAACGTGCGATTGTTGAATGTAAATTAAAACAGGTGTTTTCATATATAATAGTATGAGAATAAATACGATAACGATTGTTTCCGAACAGCAAAGTTTATTAAAATATGTATATTATTATAAAGTTTTTGTTTTGATCGCGTGACGTAAATGACTGTTCACTTGGTAACGCAAGTTAACGCTGCTTAGTTTTTGTTTGTTACAACAAATTCCGTCATCAATATTACATATAATACTTACTCATTCAAAATGCTATAGATGGGTTGGACGATAAATCCATACTAATAATTTAATTGAGTATTTTTTGCAACGAACCTATTATGTTTGCAAGCATAATACAATGCTACTAAAATTGATGTTAAAAGTATGTGTAATATAGTTTTGTTATTCCAATGCCTACAACTCATTTTACCTAGCCGTATTATTAACATAATCATCATTGTCAATCCCTTCGGATTCTACTGCTTTTCTTTAAGAGTGCTAGGTGTTAGGCGATGTTTATGCCAATGGCGTAGGGTTAAAATGAATTCACACGTATTAGATAATTTTATGGAGATTTCTAAAGCGGTTTATATTCCCTGGTTATAATTTGTTTCACTGATATGACTATTGATGTAATATAATTTTTAATAAATGCTCATAATTTATTAATATGAGAGTTCCGTGCCGACTCTAGGGATCGAAGACTGAAATGTAAATCACTTGTACATGACTGTATGTTTTAAATATTAGTTTTAATATTTCTATTGTTTCTTCATAACTGTGTATTCGAAATAAAATTAACTGCGTGTAAATTAAATAATTAATTCTTTGAACATGATTATACTATAATCCTAATTCAAGTGTTACAGCTACTTACGAAAAAAGCATTTGTAATTATGTATTAAGTCTAATGTCTATCACTTTATTGTTTCAGTCATTAACATTTATGTTATTTACAATTAACAATGGGAGTAATATTACAAGGTTGAACGGTAATTTGTTATATGCAGTGAAAAATTAACATTACGTTTTGCATGCGTGAGAATTTATTCTATACAAAATGTAACATCGTTACGTCTCTAATCCCAGAAGAGATAGGCAGAGGAGTATAGTACTCTTCCACGTTCCACCAGTTACGTTTACGTCCCACTATGGAATAGATGGTGACTTTGGGCACAAATCCAGATTCCGAGGCAGTACTGGAAATGTTAATTAGAAAATCTAAGTTACAAATATTCAATTATATCCGACCCGGGTTCAAACTCAGGAATTCTGGATTAGCAGTCGCGTTTGCAATCACTCGACTAACGAGGTAGTCAAATTTTATATATATTTGCAGAAATATAAACGATAATATAGAATTCATCTCAGCTGAGAAATAAAGGTAATAATGCACCATAATTCCGGACTAACCTTAAACCGTACCACAAAATCTCTGTGACGAACCCAAGATGAGATTCGAGTTTTATTTGACGTTAAAGTTGTTCGCTCGTTTACAACAACAGATAAATAATCTGCATGAAAGGAGCCCCCTCGCGCGGTAAATATATCTGACCAAGTACGAACATACCCTGCCCGGCACACCCTGGACATTGCGACTAATCCTTTCACCACGCTGACTGATCACTCACGATCGGCTATCGACTCGACGAACAAGAAGAAGATAGCTTCTCCATCCCACACATGTATGTCGTCATATTGCGTATCCCGCACGTCCATGAGACTCGTGAAAGTGCGAAGTGACGATCACAACGAAAACATCGACGTGTACAAAACATTAATTATAAATGATTGTGTCTTTTTGGAGTTTAACAACAATCAGCCCCAGTGTTCTTTCTCGTTTTAGAAGGATGGCAGCTTAGATGATGACAAGGACACGACCTGATTGTGTGTATTGGTTATTTATATTATGGGTCTTTGTTGTCACATTGGTGACTAAACGTATAATAGAACGAATATTTATATTACATATATATATTCGTTCCTATAATACCTGTTACTGCTAATTGAATTACGTATTTTCTATTGTCTGTTGCATCTTATTATCTCGAGTAACATAATTCCTTTAGTGAGCCTTGATGCATGAAGATTTGTTAGCGCGTCACAACTGAAACGAAGATGAAGCCAGCAACATGCTGTTATGCATCGCAACCGCATCTTGTTATGTTGTGTAAGTTAAACGTGTAATGTGAATTTAAGTTGCGTATGTGTATACGCTTTATTTTAATGAGATTTTGGTAGCGAGTCATATTTTCTTATTCGTTCATGTTTTTACGTCAGATCTAGTGTAATAAGGGTATTTGGCATTCGTCGCTTCCTGTCTGACCTCTGAAGAGACCTGGACTGATAATATGTATAATAATAGTACTGATAAAAATTGACAGCTGAATTGTATATAATGATTTATTTCTTATACGTACCTGAATGCTATCTAGTTCACGGCCACTGCAATATTTTAGAGGCCTCATCTGTTCCGCTCCGTGGTCCCGCTTTCGAAGTGGCGCCGCAACGAAGGTTCGACAGATTTTGATCGATGGCGCAACGTTACCTAATAAATAAGTACGCGTATTCATTACGAAAATTTTGGCATCGTCATAAATCGTGGTTGTACAAATGAGATAAATAAAAAAAATTGCTCATTAGTTTAAATCTATCTACATACATATGAGGAACTTTATTAGTAATATGTAGTTGATCCTAATAAAAAATAGTAAAAATAATGGAAAACGTTCTTACCAAAAGGTTACTATGAAACCGAAAATTTGCAATGCTAATACATAATTGTAAGACCAAAAAAATATCTAAGAAAGAATATCTATCTAATAAGGATTACTATTTGAGTAACTAGCAGTAATATGTAGTGGATATGAAAAAATAAAAATATGAACATGTTATAACTATGCTAATAATACAAATGAAGAAATATACTCTGCAGTTCGTGTGTACGTTTATAACGACTGAATCGATTTTCGTATAATTTGTTGTGGAAGGAAATAAGTTGTACTGCACAAGGTTACAAGGTACATAGAATGAATAATTTTTAAAACAACCCTAAAAGAATGAAAGAATAAAAGGCGGTTACAAATAGTCGCCGGAAAAAAGTGGTTGAATTTGATCTTAATAAATAAATAAGAAAATAATTCATCAAGTATATTTTTAACATCAATTAACTTGGGTAGATATTTGATATGTCGTTTAATTATCTTGACGCAATTATGGCAAATTCTAACACAATAATACATTATTATCTTTCAATAATACATTATTATTTTAATAAAAAATGTGAATATAGAGCCCAGAAACATAAAGATTCTTAATTTTTTGTTGTACAAAGATGAAACCTTTTGTCACCTTTTTAAATTGTACCTGGAAAAGCAACACATTCGACATTTTTTTTAGTTATTGCTCTGTTAGAAGTACATTATATCTATTCACGGCATTCTTGTTTGGCAAATGGAATTTGACAAATGATATAGTGATAACCAAAACTCTACAATATACGATATCGTTTGAGATAAACTGCGATTAGGAGTTTTACGAGATTCTTTTCACCCGTATTTCGAAGATAATTTTATAGAAAATCTTTGTTTATTTTTTATGATTCCCCGTTAAATCCTCCCTTTCTGTGTTTAAATTCGGTGTATACCGTAATAGAGTCTTCCCCCGGGAAAGCTGCTGCGATTATTAAAATATGGTTTCTAACGGTTTTTATACCTGTAATGACACACGTTCCGTTGAGTGTGGAGAAAGTTGTATTAGTGAATGTATTACTGCTTTACGTAACAAAATTGATTTACTTCACGCGTCATAAGAAGCTATTGGATCTGAAAGCAATTTGCGTAATGATCTTCTCGATGTTCAGGAAATGAATATCAGATGTGTTCGTGGGATGGGACACTTTGTTGTGACGTATTACTTCTGTTGCACATATAAATGTAGTGGAAAATAAATCCGATGTATCACGTTTTAAGTTGCCGTTATCGTATATTTATATACATACGACCACATCTCTTACTCGTGGTAAATGAATTCACAGTGAACCATCAATATAAGATAAGATGCGCTTCGATACGTGTATCGTTCAAAATTATATTATTTCATCATATCCATAGGTGGGTAACGTCTATATATAACAGGAAGTGATGAAAAACTATCGGTATTTGGAAACCAAAACAAAGTTTCCTATTGAACAATTATTAACTGAATTTCCAATGTAAATTTACAAAGTATACAGAAAGTTGTGATCGTATTAGGTGCAGGGGTTGTTACTTGTACGGTGTCACTCTGTAGGCAAAAATCACGTAAAAAACAAAGCGATGTTTTATTACGCCGTCATCTTTAATTTTGATTAAAAAGATAATCTAAGGAGGCTGCGCGCTGCCCGCCGTGAGATCTTATCGGATTTGTCTAGTGTCGTTCCGTGACTTTCATACGAAAAGACTCGTGCTATTAGATCTTAACCTTGGTCTTTGCTATTTTAATGGTGAGAAAAGCCCATAACTGATTGCGTGAACATCTTATCAGTGATGTTTCTCGAAACGAGAGTAAACATTAGTATGTGTTCACCCTTATTTTCCACAAAACATGCAAGTTTTGATTATTGTTCATTGATATACTGTGATTGCTGCAGCAACGCGGAATAATTATGTTAATTTTTTTTTTATTATCTTTATAATCATTACCAATATAGAATATGGTACATTTTTTCCTAACCAAAATAGTTCTTGACACCTAAATTTGTTCTTTAATAGGATACGTGTCTTACCCTTGTCTTATAACCCGTGTTAGATTGACGCGTGTTGTCGTATGCTAGACTAGCATATTTTTTCGTTCTTTTTTTATATACATACATGCTTGTGTGTGTAAATATTGCGTCACTAAACTGGCAAGAGGCGAATAACAGGGCGATTTGTTTGGGTCTCGTTTACGGGTACCATATTACCTGGTTATGCGTGTGCGCTACAAGCCTAGTCTTTTTAAATAAAAATCAAGTAAAATAATTGTACGACTACATAATAAAGTTTAAATTCGTTTACAACGCTGCATCGCATGTAATGATTTGATCGATAAAAGATCCAGCGAGTAGAAGATATACGACGCGACGAATATGAATGACATCGGGGTGACACTTTGAGGTATTCAAGACTTTTAAACCCTAATATAAGTTACTTGAAAGAATAGGATCATTCCAGGTAAGCGTAAAAATACCAATTGTATCTAACGTGTCCATCAAACGTTTTTTATGATACTAATAATCCAAACAGACCGATCGCAAGACTTAGATCTTTATATAAATTAATATACATCTTCTCTATATAAATATACAATATACGTAACATACTTGTATATCATTTTATATAGTGTTAGTCGTTAGCCAAGATCTTCGTATATGTTGTCTGTAAATCCGGCGTTTCGTGAGCAACAAGTTATTTTCTTTAGCCATTATAATGTACTCTTTATATTACATTGTATGAAAATTATTTTTCTTTGTTCGTTGGAAACTAATAATTCGTAAACAGTATTTTATGCCTTACCTTACTCGTTTAGAAGTTTGTTTTAAAAATGATTGCAAATATTCATGTAGTGTTTATTTTAACTTAGAAAATATAGTCGAGATGTAGTTTGAGCTGTATAGTACATATAAAGAAAACGTCGCATCCAAACCTTCAATAAATATTAGATTATTTATGGACGCAGTCCTAACACTCCTAACATTATGTATAATCGTAGACCTTAATTGACTTTTATTACTTGTTTCATTATACATACCATGCAAGGGCGGATCCGTGGGGGGGTCATGGGGTCATAACATCGGGGGGGTCCCCGCCTCTCCCCTGGCCTGCGTCCACGTCCATAAAAACGAACCCATTGATTTAAATGAAGTGATAACGTGTTTCGGGAGAAGACGTATAAGGAAAATTTAATTTGTTATTTAAATGTAGGTAGTGATTTTTAAGTACAGTACTTACATTTATTAACAATATACTTACATTTATTAACAATATATCTACTTCTTAATTGTGTCTATTATTATCAAAATTAAACTATACCTTCTTATGTTTTGACCACGGCTATGTGAGTGTGTGTGTAAATTGGATACGCCCCCTTGGTACCATGTTTTTATCTTGAATATTTAATATTTCTTAGAATGTCCTTGTAATGTCATGTGCGACCACGTTACGCTGCTCGCAGAGTCCGTGTTGTATAAAATTTAAATTTTAAATCCAATGTAGGTTTGTGATAGAAATGAGGGGTTAAGTGGGCCACGTGTGCGTTATCAGTACCTAATATTCCAACAATGGAACGGTAAAGGTTGATGTGATTATGATGGTGACGTAATCAAATTTATTCTTCAACTACTTTTGTACTGTGTATCGTTTTAAATAACAGTTAGGTACTTTTCCGTCAGCCGGCCCAAACGTCGTCAATTATAAACGAAACAATTTTTTTCATTTTTCATAGGACAATCTTCATCGATCTCGATCGATCGGTTGGTTATAGACCCAACCGCTCGGTACAGCAGGCTGGGTGACGTTGGACTCTTACCGACTAAAACCACCGCGGTGTGCTGCTCTAGCATTATGGATGGGTCACGAGAACTGTTCCTTCGCACGACTTGCGAGTCGAAAACGAAACCTAATCTAGTATTTGGAGATTTTTCGTTTACTGTCCGGCTTACGGGAAAGTACTCGATGTTTTTCGAGACAATCGGACTAGTTTAGGATCTACCTGAGCTCTCTTGCATCGTGAGCTCCCGCCGAACGCAGCGATCTCGTGTCGCGGATTATGGAGACTAAGATTAGTACGAAACTAGTTAAACAGACGCCTTTCAAAACAGTATACAGTTTAATCACGTACTCGTACATAGATATTTTCCAAACATTAAATAGTAAAATAGATTTTTCGGTTCGGTTTTAGCGATATAATTTGTTTATGGTGTTTTTACCAAAACGATAATCTTACTGAACAAGATAGAGAAAACACGTTTTGTTGAAAACAAACAGATGTTTACAAGTACATTGTCTATTAGTCAATATGTTACTGGTTCCCGATAATGCCGTTCATCTGGTGTTCTACGAAAATTCTGAAGGCCGTTATAATCAGTTGAAAACAAGATATTCCGTTAATGATTTCGTCCTAAGCAAATATAACACATGATCGAGTGTATTTGATTTGGCTTACCTCCTCTTCACCGTCGGGGTTTTAACTTATGATTTCGTGTTTTTTAATAGGAGGAAGTTAATTTGTAATGGTTCTTCTGCCTTTCATCGAGCCGTCTCAAATAGAAATTGTGTTTCGATTATGTTAAATTAGTCTCAAATGTAAAAGAGCAAAACAAAGACAGTAATGACTTCAAAAGTATGGGGTAAAGAAATATGTAAATGAGTCATATTTATATACCAATGTAATTTATCGGCAACTACATCTGCGTAACTAAAAAAAGAAAAGACGAACGAAACAGCTTTACTCGAAGAGCCACTTTCCAACAACTAAGTTTTGAAAAGGTTGCCTTCACACAAAAGATTTAATTTGCACCCATTTGTTAATGGATATGAACAAACAACTCGAGTTAAACTCATTGTTTTCATGAGTACTTTAGTTTGCGATTTTGGATGTTTCTAATGTGTTTCAAAGAAATTTTGGTCAGGTACGTTAGCTGGGTTTCTTACGATAATTACTCTTCAATTAACAGTCATTTTTACATCTGTTGAAAATGATAAAGCGTTGTTATTATATCTTTTGTGTTTGTTACATTTCACGGCTAATGATGAACAGCATATTATTTTAAACTGTTACTGAGAATTATCGGCGTAAATTTACTCGAAACTTGCCAACCAACGAGCACGATGAATGCTCTAGGGATATGATGTGGAGGTTTAGTGCTCCTTTATAACTTCCGTTCGCCGAAAATTATAACTTCGTTCCAATTATCTGTGTTAATTTTGGTCGGCACTTCTCAACAATGACGGATGTAATTTTTATTATTATCTTGTTTTCTGTATGCATGGATGTATTACGACAAAGCTGATACACGTTCTAAAATATTAAGAGCTCGTGTTTTGTTCTCTATAGATTCTCATGTCCCAAGATATAAATACGTATAGGTACTGTTCTTCAATACATACTTCAATGTTTTCTTAATTCTCATTGCGCTTGTTTATATTAGCCATAGTCAGCGAGAACAGTACTTGTGTGTTTATTTTAAAATTTGTGAACAAGGAAACGGCATAGCAAAAGCTAAAGGGAGGAAGTGTGTAAATGTGTTTAAAAACCTAATCGTTGAAAGTTATGCGTGTTTCAATATACACGAGTATATTTTATTTTGTCTCCATCTTGAGTTTTATGCGCATCTGCGAATAATACACAACCGAAATCGATCTTTGGCAGTAATTCCTTAACATTTTTCGTCGCAACCCTATTGAATCTTGAGTACATGTGAACGGGCATCCTGCGCAAGTTCTAATCAAGAAAATATAGCATGTAGCCCAATTGCTTGTCGCTGTTTATGAAATTTCCCTTTAGGTTCCTATTAATTGTTACCTTACCGTTAAAGTCGGAACCTATATCACTATTTCCCATATCACATGTCATTTCATTTTTAGTGATTATTGTTATATCTGATTATCATTATTATTATTAGATAAAAATATATAAACCATTGTCCATAATTCGTAACCGTTTCGTTTAGTTTTTCAATTAACTTTTTACAGATTAATAACTGTTGGAAATTAAATTTTAATATCGTAAGCAAAATAATAACTAATCACGTCAGGTATCAGGTCAGGTCAGGTCAGGTAGGCGGTGCGAGAACCTGTGTTATGCGATCCCCAAACCGGATGTCCAGCGTTGGGACTGTAGACATGACCACTCAAGGAAGGCATATGTTCAGCCGTGGACTGCAATGGCTGATAATAGTGATGAATAGAAAGTAGAATGTACATTTTATAAATAACATATATTTTATCATAGTTTATGCTGATAGTAATCAAGGTCCTGTGCGTGTGAGTTATATCATGCAAAAAGTCAATTTGAAATATATTAAGTAGCTATTACTTCAAATTACCGAGCAATGTTACGGCGCTAAGCTCGTGAAATAATGCCAATGCTTAATTATTGTCGAAATAATCCTCTCGTGTGAGGACCGCAGATAACGAGCTGTGATAATAGTTATTTTGTAATTAGTTATTAAATGCACTGAAACGTGAAACTTTTAAAAGGATCGGCACAGTTATTGAAAGGGTTTAGACCAAACATATTTTTTAATTTTTTCGATATAATGTTGGTATATTTTGTATTGTACTAATGTATTCTAGTAATGTGTTGAAATTGCGTTGTCATTTATTTGTTTTATATTATACAATACATTTTTTTGTGAACGAAAGCTCGTTCTGTTATTTCTAACGTCGTGAATTTATTGATTCAATAAATAACTCGCAAACCTTATGAATATTATTTACATTTCAAAATATACCACTTTATATATTACTCCGTTATTGCCAAAATAGTCAATTTCACGAGATTCCTTTGTTCAGTAATATTTTTATTATAATGGTGCGGTGTAGAACATGTTCTTTGCTAATATTTGATACGTTCTGCGTAAGTGCACGCCAACACGCGATAATCTCTTGACCCTTAATGTGTGAGCTTTATGATCGGTAATTTTTCGTTTTTTTAATAATGCTTCTCGGAACCATCTCCTATGTATCGTACAGAATTATATAATTACTAACGCAAAGCGTCAACTCGTAGGATTCGTTCGTAAGGTTTATTCTGGACTCGTGAGTCTATGCTGCAGTTTGTGCATACGATTGAGTATGAACGATTGACGTTGCTTTCGCAGGTTATATTATAACATTATATTACTACATTATTTCTCCGAAGGAGTAGACAGGAAAGCGTAGTAGTGCCACTTTTCACGACTTGATATTATACGTACCATGAATAAGGTGGGTGGAACCCAATGCCATAAATCGGGCACAAATCTTTACGCGGAGTTACTTCTGGGAATTTAAAGCTAGAAAAATACAAGAGTTGCTCGACGATCCATGGATAGAACCCAAGGCCTCTTGCCCCGCGATAATGCTAACAACACTAGACTAGACCAACGAGGATGACACAAACTGTCATTGCTCAGTGCTTTTATTTCGTATCCTGAAATTTCTTGATATCACTTGGTCACCAGTTTGCTCGCCACAATAATCGCGTTTGCAATATTAAACGACCGCGCTGAATGCAATTGGCTTTGATCCACCGGATACGAACTTTTTTTTCTATTTATTATATTATTTTACTTCCCCAAAGACTATTATTTTATTGATTGGTTTGGTTGTTTGGTTTGGTTGTTTGGTTACTGTTTTAGTGTTGTTTTAGATCCTTTGTCAAAAGAATGTTTTTATGTTACCAATTCTTTGTATTTAGCAACTAGTCATTGGTGTAATTTCATAATTAGCTAATGGACCTTCGTGTTATTTATTTCTGCTATTGTCAATGCAAGCTTGTAACTCATCAAACTCTTTTTTTGGATTACGTCTGTTTTCTATAAGCGTATAATCGAAAAAAGAGTAAATAAGTAATTGATTAATTTGTCATTAAATGAAGTAGGAATTGTTACAAAAACAATAATAAATTTATAAAATATTTCAAACATATTTTATTCAAACTTTTTCACTGTTTGCTATAGAGAAATAAGAGTATGTAATAAAATTTAATTCATCCAAAAATACTCAGTTTTGTAAAGCGCGGAACATTACACTTTTTTGGAATCTGTAATCCAATCACCTGAATTCGGTGATACTTCGAAAAATTAAAATTATTTTAGCGGAAGATTTTATGCCGTTGACACTAAGGCTGGAGGTACATCAAAAACAGTCTGGGATATGATAATATTCGCTACCTACATTACCATGTGTGTATTTTTGTAATGTGTAAATGTGTAAATGTATTTTTAAAGACACATCTGTTTACATCAGCATAACGTCACTACTGTATTTCCTCGAAGGGGTAGGCAGAGGGGTACCTAAGTACTCCCACTTCTCACTAATTAGGGTGAGCCTATTGCTATATACCTTGCACAAGTCTAGAATTCAGAGACTAGTCTCTGAGATATATTTTAAGTTAAAAAAAAACCCAATACCACTATATGCCCGACCCAGGAATCGAGCACAAAATCGCTTGATAAGCAGTCGCGCCTATAGCCGCTAGATAATGCGACAGTCAAATGACTACTAATAGAGAATATTGAATTGCTATCAAACTCCTATTCATGAACACTCAGGCATCACTTTAGTACTCACAGCGCGAACTGATGACGAATCCGTTTTGTTCCCAACCACCTGTCACTAGAAACTTATCAAACCGCTGTCAAGCTCTCCAAAGTTTAGTGATTGTTGTAGACAACTATAACCGCTTCTGTTATTTATACAAACGATTCCCTTGACAAAGAACCTACGGATGTTATTTACTTGTATTGTATTATTATGTATTAGCTAGGTTACAAATGGTCGACTTAATGGCCTAATGGCATTCTGTACCAGTCAACTCAGCTAATGTTTGTTATGTTTTATATTACGTTGCTGTTCTTGGACAGCGTGACTCACTGATCTTATCCCTCTTAGATACGACAAAATAGTTGATAATGTTAACAATGATGACAGTATGATTATTTATATGTACCTGTAAATTTTAAGTTTTTTGACCATGATAAACTGCAACCTATATTATATTATTATGTCATGATCACGCCAGGACCACGGAGGTTTAGTCAGAGAACACAGAGGGTGAACTTTATTCTCAAAGGGTCGACGAGCTTTTTTTTATATGAATCGCCTCTCTTCGTATAACAAATTTGTATAGAGGCAAAGGTACTCCAGCAATAAGCAACCTCAATAGTATAACAAGTAGTACACGCGCATATGCATGCAACGTAATCTGATACAATTAGGGCGTCACAGCGCTGAATGCTGAACGCTGAATGTGCTGTCGTCATGGCGCGCAGTCTCGTAACGGGTTGCAATATGAGTGTCGTAGCCGCCCAGCCGCACGCTGAACGATTCGTGTCTTCTATCACAAATTGATGTTTACACGTAAGTAACTGTTGCTGCAACGCACACTGATTGTCGTGTGTAAAGTCGTTTACAAGAAAACTTTTGTATTTTACACCTACATGTGTATATTAAGTAGGGATGTATCGTATAGGTTCCTGTTTATTATTACGCCGTTCCACATATAGACATGAAGATTTAAACGAACTCCTACTAGGTCTTGTATATAATGATGTAGATAATTTGTTTTAGAAAACAAAACAGTTTACCGAGTTTCTATTTTTGTTTGTGTTTTAATTGTCCATTAATAGAAATACCTGGAGCAATATTTTTTGCCGTTTGATATGTAATTAATTTATTAGTATAAAAAATAAATTTTATCTCTTAGAGTGCATACATACAACCCATGATGCTATCAAACGCTTCGTTCGGTACTTTCAAGTCGACGCTCTTTCACCGCGACTTAGTCGGGCGGGCGTTTCAATTTGTCAGTTTGTTTATCTGAGATTGTTTCATGGGGCTCGGCAATGCGAGGCAGCGCGTCGTGTTACCCACAGAAGTCGCGGTTATCTTTTATCAAACGTAATTAATGTAAGTGTGAATGGATCTTGAATAAACTTATACGTTTTGCACGTTACAAAGTTTAAATTACAGTACCAGCCGCCGACTTTGCAAGTTGTTAACGAAAATCATTATTGAAGATGCGGATAAAAGTTATATCTGTACCTGATAGATATCCCGACTTTGTTATAGGTAGGACTATATCAAATTTTTTAATGAAATGTTTGATATACAATCATATCATGTCAGCATGTTTGATATACAATCATATAAACCATATCATCAGCCTGTATCAGTGTTCTGATAGACGACGCTCTTCGCTGACTACCGTCGTCGCAGCCTGTCCTTGTAGTTCGGACTGCCTCGTAATTGATGGCAACTATTTAACATATCGTAACTCCACCTCTGTAATCCCCGAAGAGGAAGGCAGAGGAATACAGAACACTCCCACGTTGATTGCCTTGTTGGTCGTGTTGGTTGCAAGTGCGACTGGCGATCCGGAGGTCTCGAGTTCGATTCTCGGGTCGAACACTACAAAATTTTCTAGTAGTAGCTCGGAGTCTGGATATGTGCCCGATGCATGGCAATGTCAATAATATATTTTAAATTTAAGTTCGGACGAAATTATTAGCAGTGTGCATTTTGACCTCCTGCAATGAGCCTAATAATTTTGTGTAAGTGAAATAAAACTCTTAAACACAATGGTTAAAATTTGCTCTTCCTTATGTTCTATGGCTAGAATCGATTGTGGCTGCCCCTACAACCACGTTTAATTCAGCCGCAGAGTAGCCGTTTTCGATCTGACGAAGGGAATGGTGTCCACGGGATTCACGGAATTAGCAACGAGTCCGTCCCTAACCTCAGACGGAATTTATTAAATGATTACGGAGATATCCCTTCGCTGGATGGTTTTGTTAACTATCTTACTTATGTGTACTGACGACACTGTTGTTGGTTTTCTGTAGAAAATAACATAACGATGAGTAACTTCAAGATATGTTTAGCATTACGAAAATGTGGGTATTGTTACAATATGTAACGTAAACGAGATTGGCTATTCATATGGGAATAAAATTTACTACAACTTTCCATACACGTGAATTCAAATTATTCCTAAGAGAATAAAAATGCTCACAACAGCGCTAAATAAATAAGGCACACCTACAAGTACAATAAACTAATTTCTTACTTCACGTTACTGTTATTATATTTCTGTTTTGCTATTCCCACCCGTGGGACCGCTTTTGTTCTCTACCTATACGTTCCTTTCTATCACTGTTATCTTAGCTTGAAAAGAAAAGAAAAAACGTAACATCAAGCTTGTAATCCCCGAAGAGGTAGGCAGAGGAATGTAGAATACTCCCACGTTTACCACGTTACGTAGAAAAAAAAAGAAAAAAGTAAGAGATGAAAAAAGAGCTTGAAAAGAATTCGTATCTTATTCTTATGTCTTAACTTAAAAAGTACAAATGAGCGAAATGATGTATTCAAGTTTTATTATTTTATTTTGTTCGTCAATCAAATCCAATACAATAAAATAATTAAACAGTTAAAGTTTAATATGTTATATGTATTCGGGTCTCTAGTCGGTGATAGTTATGTCAAACGAGTCCCTGTCGTGGGCCTATTATGTTTATAAATTAAATACTAATTCGATCATATACACAGTTCATACAAACAAGGGAGAAACAAGCCGCCCCCGTCGCGTCGGTACAAGCTAATTATATTTTGCTTTGCATATTTCATGAGGTACCTATATTGGATGTTAATTATGTTAATATTGCTTACGTAATTTCTGCTTAAGCCAATATTATTATTATTACATTGAATTTTAATGTAATAAGTCTGTTCTAATTTTAATTTATTATAGTTTGTATAAGGTCCAGAAATTTCCTGAAATATTATGTTTACATGTTTAATAATTGCCTCGTTAGTGGCGTGGTTACGAGCGCGACGGCTGATCGAGAGATCTTTGGTTCGATTCCGGGACCAGGTACTGTTACATTTTTTTAATTTAGTTTTTCTAGTTAAAGATTTCTAGTAGTAGCTTGGAGTCTAGACTTATGTCCGGTGTATGGTAAGAGGCATACCGCATATTCCATGGTGAGACGTAAACGTCACTTGTGAAACGTATATTGTATCGTGAAGGTGTATATTACACTCGTCTGTCTACCTCTTCGAGGCTTACAGGCGTGAGAAACGTTTATGTTTGTTTCATAGTGTTGATAATTATTGATTACGATTTTTTAAAGCTTTCAATGAAACAATTTTTGTCTTTGTTCAACATTTCCAATTTCCGCTTACCAGTTACTTATGTAACATGGCCCTTATTAAGCACTAGTCATACTGGAGACAAAACCATGTTTGTTTTGGAATTGTGTACGTCTGGTATAAGAAAATCACCAAATGATATTGTACTAAATTGATATTTTTTCATGGAAGCAAAAATACGTTTTCCTTATATTAGAGAGAAGACAGATATTATATTATAAAAGTATACTACACATGAGGTTTTGTTATCAGCGATGTGATTATTTAATATACCTCTATTTTGTTCTTTTTATTTTCAGCGGAAATCGTTTGCACATAACGGTAACATGTAACGACTGTCTCGTTGGTCGTGTTGGTTGCAAGTGCGACTGCCGAACGGGAGGTCCTTGGTTCGATTCCCAGGACGAGCACTACTAAAATTTTTCTAATTTAGATTTTCTAGTAGTGTGCTCGGAGTCTGGATAAGTGCCCGGTATATGGCAATAGGCTCACCACCT
>DWFO01000397.1:0-21069 GCA_018246595.1 Mimoniades nurscia nurscia
CATCACGCCTATAATCCCCGAAGAGGTAGGCAGAGGAATGTAGAACACTCTCTCGTTTCACCGGTTACCTTTAGGTCCCACTATGGAATAGGTTATGAGCCTATTACCATATATCGGGCACTCCGAGCGACTACTAGAAATACTAAATTACAAATTTTCGTAGTGCCCGACCCCAGAACCCGTAGAATCGAACCCAGGACCTCCCGATCGGCAGTCGCACTTGCAACCAACACGACAGCACTCAACACATTATACACGCTCGTCTATTAAAGGCTCTTGACCTGGCTTTCTTTCAGGACGTGTCCGATTTGATCGAAGTATGCCCGAAGTATGCCTAGGTTATGCCTTTCTGAGTCTATAATATTTATTTTGGAATACTTTTCGTCTCAAATTAAATAACAATATACATATAATAAATATATATAATAAATAACAATACTTATTAGAAACACGATTCTAATAATTTTTATTATATCACCACCATCCATTGCGACACTAATTGATTACAATTCCAAAATATTTCGAGTAGGTAAGTCTATTGTTGTAAAAGAACAGGAACTTTTCCTTTGATCCGTTAACGGGAATCACGGAAGTTATAACTAATAAAAGCGAACGATATACTACTAAGCAAACAAGTATATCTCATGTCAACTTATCTGACATTGCCCTTATTTGTATGAATCTCTTGCTTGTTAACTCCTGACATGTGTCACTTGTTAATTCAGCGAAACTAAACCACTAAACCGTAACACATGTATACATATAAGCAGTTAGAACAAGCTGAAACGAATCTGAACGATTTAATTCTATTTTGGCTACACTATACCACTTAATCACTAAAAGTAACTATTGAATGATAAGGCCTGTTTAGCCAAAAAGGTGACATGCCGCTATGACTGGACCTCCACTTCCGAAACCCTATTTCTACAATTATGAGCTATTGCTAAAAACTTTAAATGGTCTCTTAATACAGCATACCTACTTCTTAGCTAATTTCCTTTCTTTCTTATTTCCTTTATAAACCTTTATAAAAAAATTATTGACTGTTTTAGATTTCACCAATGCTTAGTCACGGTGGTATTTAATGATTTTCTGAGATAATTCTGATTCTTCAGGATGTAAGTTGCTTTAATATGAATGGGAAGAGAGTTCTCCTCTAATAACGGCAACGGATTACCGATTTAGTCGATTTAGATAGATTGGAAAGTCCCTATGAGTCTCATAAATAATAAAAAAAACTTTTCGAATAAAGATTGATCTACGAGTAGGTCGGCCGTTACCCATGCATTAATATTCTTGGATCGTCTGTCCTGACTTACTTGAAATGCGTTTCTCACTCGCGTCTCTTGGTAACCTCTGTAAATAATACTAGCTATCTACTAAACTCTAAACTAAACTAGAATGAGACCACGCCTAGAACCGTCTAGCAAGACATTTTGTGTTAACTTTATTAAACATCACATTACACTTCAAAGGTATGCATTCAAGATCGATTTGAAAACGGATTGATAAAGAATCATATTAATTCTCTTCTGTAATTTGTATAGGTAAAGTAACTTATGAGTGACAGGTCTGAATAGTTATCGATACTTAAAGTAACATAAAAAACGTAACATGACGCCTATCGTCCCTGAAGAGGTAGGCAGAGGAATGTAGAACACTCATACGTTTCATCAATAAAGTAACATACGTGTAATACCAATAATGATAATAAAAAGATATTTATTGCTATGTTTTCAATTCTTGGTTTATATATTGTGATGAATCATGATAAAAGAGTTTTTATTTTACTCTCAACGACTAATTCGTCGGCCGATAGTGAAAGTTGTATAAGTTCCGTAGAGATTGGTATTATTTGCTTATTTTATTTTCAGTACGTTACGTATTTCATTTACGCTGGTAAATATCTACTTAATCGGTGGTAATAAATGTTTCTTTACAATGCTTTTAGGGCTTGAATCATCTGGAAATATTAGTTTCTCACTTTCTATAATTAAAAACTTTCGATAATATTGATGTATAAGAAAAACAATATTAAATAATTTATCTAAGAAGCCACCCTGGGTTGGAAATATTGGAATTTCATAAAATTTCTGACAGTGCTCCAGAGACTGGATTGGTACCCGGAGTATGACAATAGGCTCATCACCCATTCCATGACAGGAAGTAAATGTTGAAAGGTGGGAAGGTAATATACTGCTCTGCCTATCCATTCGGAATTTACACACGTAATGTTATGTCAATTTAAAAACTTACAGCTATAATGTTATTTCAGCTTTACAATAGCACCTATATGTATGTACTTATGACATAATTATGTGTATAAAAATGGCATTATCATCGATTATCAATATTACGTATTTCATACATAATAATAAACAAAAACGGAATTATATAAACAGCCCCCATGTCTGGTTTGTGTATACTATAAGAAAGTATTTGATTATATAAAAACTTGAACTTTTGGAATCCTTGGAGTGACTCCAAATTCCAATCAACTGACGATACATGAATGTTTAGGAGTTTAGAAGGTTTAGAAGGTTAGAAGGCTTTATCAAGCCGGAATTATAAAAGTTTAAATCTACACCGTCTAAACAATGCCCAGTCAATTGCTCAGAGCTGCAAGATAGGAAGATACCCCCAAACCAGTCAATTGGAAGATGTATGCCCAGACATAGACTACGGGTAGACATATTGACTACGGGTTTTTTATCATTATTTTTATTGCGAAAACCCCGCAAAAATTATAGAAAATCTAGTAAATAATGAAGCTGGGAACGAATGTGGACAAAGCCAAGATTATAATAAACTCGCAAGTCAATTCAGGGGAAGCCAACAGAGATAACACGACAGCTCTAACCTGTTCACAATTACCTAATGTTAGGCGATTTGTGGACTAAGCAAGAACAGGCCCGAGACGAAATCCAAAAAAAGAATTCAATTGAGCTGGGCGATATTTGGAAAACTCTTCGTGTATTCTTGTTGCTTGTCGTCACCATCATCATGACGTCAATCTAAAAGTTTTCAAATCATTTAGCTTGCTATGGAAATAGCTATGAGCGAATTGTCTTTAAAGTTAAGATTCTAAATGATGAAAACTTGAGCAAAGATCAACGCCAAGAACATAGGCAGCAAATTAAGGCGGCGTTGGAATGACCACGTCTGGGATATGTCCGGTGGTGGATGAAGCAAACGCTAAGGCAACGGTGACCACTTACATTCATCTGAATGTATCTGGCCAATCTGCCTGTTTGCTAGACTAAATCTAAAAAAAAACAGACGCTAGTATTCTCTTGCTATAATATATGGCAACCCACCTGCTTAGGGCAGGGAGAAAGAACGGAATGCAAGGAGCCGACGGAGGATTACAAGCTTATGTATTTTCAACTTTTTTTTATGTAACAATTTTCAAGAACTACACTTTAAAGTTGACTTTGTATCTCAAATCTATTCGTGGGCCCATTCCGAAATAATAAGTTTAGATTAAAATGGCTGTCCCAAGCTAAAATTTTTAGTCCTAAATTTGATAAATATTTAGTAAAGAACATACCCGCATTCGGTTTGACCATAAATATCGGATTTAAATTTTCCGGCAAAAAAAAATGAAGACAAGGTATGTGAATTCATTGACATAAGATAAGGCATAAAAGTATCCCAACGCCCACATAAAATATTCAAGTATTGTATAATGCATAAATTATACCACTAAAGGTCGTCGAAAGTGTTAAAGGAACCCAAACATTTTGAATCGAGAACGCGGTAGTAATTTTCACTCCTACATCCAACAACCAGTTTCTCAAAAGGGTCCTCCGACTTTCACTCACAAACCGGCGTTTTTATTGCCGTCCAGGGACTAAACGTCAACAAAATCATTAATATGACATCTGTTTCATGTAAATTATTTTATTTATCAGAATCTGCAGTACTTACGATTTGGATATAATAATCGATTTGTATATAATAAAATAACTTATTTACCGACGTTTTGTATGCATACAAAACTCCTTTATCCATACACTCTAACAAAACTACATATATCGTTCATCGACAACACGGGGACCTTAAATACAATTTTTTTATATATAAATCAAAATATGTAAAAATATAAACACAGAAAAAGGTGAAGACATTAAAGTATTAATGTCTATACAAACATAGTTATATCGAAGTTATTAAGGGATGAACGTATTTATTAAAAGAAAAACTCAGTTAAGGGCTCTAAACTTGCAAGTGAAAGCTTGCAAGAAATTAATGAGAACAAATACAGGTGATACGTATATACTGGTTCATGATCTTAATTGGATTTGAATTGTGAATCAGTATGCCTCATATCAATATACTTCAATAACGCTCAACTAATCAATAAATCAGATTTAAATAATCAAATTGGGACAATCCAGTGAGTTCTGTAGACTAGAAATGACCAATCCAATTATAGACTTATCATGTAAATTACGTATTTGAAAATTTGACTATTGTATGATACTCCTGCACACTTTCTCGTGCAAATTCTAGTATAAATGTTATATTCCGTTGTTAAGACGACAATTTAATTTTGAATTTTTTCGGTAGTTTACTATACAACTTTTTAATACTTTAAAAAGTTTCTTACATTGTAGGTAAGTGAAACTCCATTGAAATACAAATCACTAAGAAAGACAATAGCAATAATTAGCAATTTTTTTTAAATTTATCAAAACAAAGGGCATTCACCTGTCATTCATTATTTCAACTGATCTTAGAAAAGAATAGTGCAGCTGATATTAAGCCAAAATAATATATGTATAATGAGACTTAAGAATAATGAAATGTGTAAAAAGCGACACCAAAACCCATTGTTCATATTTTATGTTAATGATTTTTAAATGATACTTTTTGAAAATAAAGTTGTGTGACAAACATCATGGAGAAAAGATGAAATTCTTTTAGAGAAACAACAAAATTGACAATATTTACTGTTTCTCTTACTCCCCATTTTTACATAAAGTTTAACACAATATGTATTTTTTCGGCATAGTTGGTCGTTACTGACTTATTCCAATCCATAAAATTAGTTATTTCATTTATAAATAAACTGAAAATCAATTACTAGTATTTTAAAGTTAATTGAACGCCTCAACAACCTTAAGATTTACCATGTAAACTTGCAAAACATGACTATTTCAAATTTCCCTTCAATTTCAGTACCCAATAAGACTTACAGTGTCTGTCCCTCTTCATTGCTTATCAGAATACTTTTCAAGCTTATAAAAATGTATTATTTGCTGTGAATGCTTTTGTGTAAGTTATGTTCTTAAAACTTCATACGCACATATTTTAGTATCTCAATCTACATACAACCATAAATAGCTCTTTTAAATCTGCACCTTCAGCTCTGCAAATTTCTAAAACAACAGTACCAAATCCTAAGCCTACTTTGCATTATTGCCCATTGTTTAGTCTACGGTCGTTACTCGTCAGTATTAT
This sequence comes from Mimoniades nurscia nurscia, assembly GCA_018246595.1. Classification (NCBI taxonomy): domain Eukaryota; kingdom Metazoa; phylum Arthropoda; class Insecta; order Lepidoptera; family Hesperiidae; genus Mimoniades; species Mimoniades nurscia. The sequence goes on from DWFO01000397.1 coordinate 5,467, forward strand.
CCCAATTGCCACGTAATGCCACTCGTTGTAATTTAAACTGTTCTGTTAATGAGAAGCTGTTATAACCTTGATTACAGTTAAGTTGGGTTCCTCAACGCAAACATCAGATATCACACAATATACTAGAACAACTTGACAAGAATCTATTAGTAGAATTCAGTCTTTGTTTGTGTCTATACCATTGGCAACAGTTTACTCGACGCAACTGATTATGAAATTTGTGATTGCACATTCCTCTTAAACCGAACTGGCCTCTTTACATAGACTTTTAAACCCGTTCGAACTGTCATCACGTATACAACAACATTAGATATGTACTGTATACCCGAACCACAATAGTTCTCAGAAGATATAAACGATAACATAAACTAAATTCGCATCGTACCTGCCGCGGTTGCGGTGACATCGCGTTCCCTGCTCGGTTATAACTTCTGACCCAGTTACTTGCGGTAATACAAAATTGTACAATGCATTCTATGCTCTAGGTAGCTTTTATTTATACAGAAGTTGAGCATGAATCTCGTAAAGAGCACTATAAGTATATATGATTTAAAAGAGGATTAATGCAATATCGACGTTAAGAAATGTTTTAAATTAATTTCAAGAGCCCTGAGCGGTTTTTGGCCATAAACTTCACGACCGGTATTCAGGTTGAGGATCACAGTGCACGACCTCCGCTCGCACCACCTCCGCTAATGCCCATAGACAGCCAGCGTCGGGTTTAGTTGCCTCCTACTACACCCTGAATCCGGCACGGGGTCGGGGAATGTATTCTTACTCCGCCCCTACACGGATCAATTGCAATGACGCATCTTAATCCATACTACTATCGTTTACGAAAATAGACGAATCGACGGGAGTCATACGTATTGCGATCATGAATGAGAATTCATGATCGCAATACGTATGTCCTGATATAAAGTTCGCCTGTACTCAGAGTAAAATTTGTGGTTGTGCGCGGGTCAAGATCACGTTTTTATTCTTCACTTTTGATTTCGCTACGACGTCTACCGGATCAGTTTTGACTACTTTCTCCTCTTCATTATGCGCCTCGCGGAAATTTTATCTGCCATGAAGATTTTATTTATTGTTAAAAGAAAGCAAAATTGATTTTCAACAAAAATACTATATTGTCTACAGTTTTCTACAGATACAAAAATTTTAGAGTCATAAAAATTATCGCAGATTTTTGAAAATATTTAATTACTGGAAATATATTTTACTGAAAATATCTAAAAAAAATAGAACATTACCAGCGTATAAGTAATCTGACAGTATTTTTGGAATCGGATTCCCACTAAATAGATTTACTTTCTCCGAAACTTCGCGTATTATTGCGAATGACACACGATCGAAATAATGCCTCGGTATCATTGATTTTCGCAATTCTCCTATTTTCTGTGCAAACCGTCAGTACACAAAACTATTAATTCATTTCAATTCTTGTAACACAATGAGGTTCTGATTATCCATCAGTCGCCTAATAAATCGTGATTTTACCGAAGCTCCTCAGATTTGCCTGCCTCGTTGGTCGTGTTGGTTGGAAGTGTGACTGCCGATCGGGAGGTCCTGGGTTCAATTCCCGGGCACTACTAAATGTTTCTAATTTAGACTTTCTACGGCCCGCCTCGTTGGTCGTGTTGGTTGCAAGTGCGACTGCCGAACGGGAAGTCCTGGGTTCGATTAAAAGGTCCGGCACTACTAGATTTTCTAGTAGTAACTCGAAATCTGGATATGTGCGTAGTTTAATTCTAGCCCAGATTTAATTCTAGCCCACAGCGTTGAACATACACCTGATCCGTTTTCCACCTGTATTCAACAATAGACCATTGGACAAACTCATAAATATTTACAACTGTATTACTTCGTGCATCAACGTCATTGTTGGTGGTTACCGCTTTATTCAGGTCAAATCTCTCAATATGTTCAGTTCACATAAGCGGTAGGAGTATTAGAATTTTCTCGTTAATGTCTTGTTACCTATCTACTTGGAAATGTCTTACAGAGTTTAATATTAATCAATTTCGATCGTCTTTATTTACTCTATAAATTAATATTATTCAGCTACCTTCAATTCAAGTTTTCCGTGTCATGTCGTTTTTAAATGTACAGTAATCTCATCAGTAGTTTTTCATTTAAAAATAATATTGTTTCTGACGGGACTCAGCAACGCTTTACGCCCGTTTAAAAACTATTTTTGACATTCATATTTAATTAAACCTTTAGACTAATAACTCAGCCCAGATGTTTACATCAATTGTACATGTCTCGATTACATGTGTCTTCCACAATGATTATCTAATGTGATAAGATTATACTATATCTTATGTAATCGGAAAATTAGCATTTGGTGTCTTTCGGTTAGGTGGAATGAGGAGCTTCGAAAGACTACAGACAGTAGCTGCATGCAGAAAACTGAGGACAGAACATAACGGTGATCGTTGGGGGGAGCACATGTCCAACAGTGGACTTAGACAGACTAATGATGATCATGCAATCCAAGCGAGCGATTTGCCAGGTGTTAACCATAGTGTCACCATCTGGACCTGGAATTACGTTATCATACGCGTAAACAGTTTGTCAATTTGAATGTTATTTACAAAATATCGAGCGGGTTTAGATTTTATGCTAGGTACTTTAATATTTATTAGTAGATATACTTGAGTATGACTTCATATAAATGTAATCCGAACATTGATTTTATTTTGACGATGAACCCAATGTAAATGTTATAATTATGTAACATCCATCAAAATCCAGTCACTTCCAATAATGAGGTAAGCATAAAAACTGACCGTGAAGTTGTCTACCGGGTGAAAGTCAAATGGAATTTACCAAGTGAGCTACATATGCGTCATATGTAAGCAATTAGCGTTATATTGGTAGCACTATTTAAAAAATTAGATGTATAGATCTCCTGTTATTTATATGTACCTATAGGAAAAAATTAACAGAGAATGTAAAAAAGGGCATTCACCGTTTAAAGCAATCGACTGATCATTTAGACATTTTTAATTTATTCAATTTGTTTTATAATGACTCAAAGACAGTAAAAAATAGATATTGTATATCTGTTTTAATTGTTGAAGGCTTGTACTGTGGAAAACTACATATATATGACTTATAAGGAATTTTGAGGTAAACTCAAAGAAAACTACAGTTGAGGATTGTGCTTAGCCTCACAATAGACATTAAGTAAGGTGATGACCATTAATTTTATTATTTAATAAAATTAATGATATTTTTAACTTCTTAATTATTTTCTTTATCGAATTACAATGAGTTTTCTCCGATGAGTTTTTATGAATTTGACACATAACGCTAAATATAAATAATACCCTGTCTTCGCTGCGTTAGTTGATGTATGATTGATTGATTTAGTCAGTACTTTTAGTCGAAAAAGTTTCCATTCATCATTAGCGCTAAATACATTAAAGTCATGATTCACTTAATCCATTAAAATATTCATATATTTGTAACATCATTATTTTACTAAGTATAATCTTATAAATCAATTAACCTTGTTGTATAAGTATATTTTGTTTAGCTCAAACAAAGTTTTAAAATAAATCACGGGTAGTTAAAACAGGATAATTCCACATTCCATATTGTTATCAAGTTGCGTACGTCTATAAATAAAATTTTGAATTTGTTTTGTAATTTTAGTTATGAAGTAAGTTATAATATAAACAATTTTAATATGATAGTCCCATACCTAATATTAGTAATCTTCCAAGCCTAGTCTTTTAAAGTGCTGCCTTACTTTTAAGTGTGCCAGCCCCAAGCACATAAACTAAGCACGGTACCGACAGCAAAACTATATTTACTGCGGTTTTAGGTTTAAGCTCTTGTTAATCTGGTTATTAGCAATTTTCCCACGCCATTTCTATGTTTGGAATGAATAAAATTATTTCGAAAGCGTAGGTTCCATAACGCCGTATTAATCTTCAAATAGAAGTTTCTCGAAAGTTCTGTCGTCTTTATAAAGTCAGGTCACGTATTCATTCCACATTGAGTATATTCAAATTTGTGAAAAATATCCAGTATCGCAAAGAGATAGAAGTGAAATATTATATATTTACCGGTGATTTACCCTTAATTTGTTACTATCCTACATACTTACCACACAAAAAAATTGATTAAAAAACAAATATGTCTAAAACAACAACTTAAAGAAATTAAAAAAACCAAATGACCATTCTAATAAATCAGCAGTCACACAATTTTATTTTATTTTATTATAAAGTGTATTGTATCTGTCAATTTTGAATTCGACTACCTGATTTTTTAAAACAAATATTGGACAACACAACTGATATCATAGATGTAAAAAAATATTATATTGTCCACAAAAATACTTTGTTTCTTTACATTAATGACAACATAAACAAAGCCGACCTTCGTAGACCTAAAAACACCAGGAGTTAGTAGGCGCTAATCGAGTTACCAACAGAGCGGCCTCAACCCGGACTTTCGTTGTGAAAGTGTGCGCACATTTCGCTCGCGACGATGGTCAAAGGCTGAATTAAAATTGTGAACACATGTGCGACGATATGGAAAATTTATTCATTGACAAAATTTACGTGAGACTTCCAAAAAGTTCCAGAAGATAAAAAGAGAATTTTCTGTGCGGTCAATGGTTGAACTAAATTTGTGAACGCACATAAGACGAGATAGTAATTTCATTAACATAAAATTAACGTGGAATTTAAAACAAGTTTAAAAAGATTAAAGTGGATTTACGTATACGCACAAATTTTAAAAAAAACTTAAATCGGAATATAGTGTAATTTTTGTCATTGCACATAAGTTAGACAATAAATATATGACTAAGAATTAAGTCGGCTGGACTCATGTATGTTTATATGTGCCGGCTTAATTCTTAGTCATATGTAACACTCACGAAAAAAAAAAAATAACAAATGTTTTCTGTTGGACATACAAAAACTCAAGATTATTAACAGCGAAATGTCTGAGCACAATAAGAATCTATTTAGCGATAATTTTATTAAATACAAATACATATTACTTTCGAGTGTGGCATATTACAGATACGATGTGTTCATATTATAATCATGTTTCCGTACCTAATAATCCTCTAAAGAAGTTTAATGTAAATTAAGTAAAACCAAAATCAGCCGATCACATCTTATTATAAAAAAGGTGATAACATTCGAAATTTAAACTTATATTATGTAACCGCGCAAGGATCAGTACTAAGTTTAAATTGTATTTTAAAGACATTAATAGAATTAGTTTCTAAGTATCGAAATCGTGTTGTAACTAAATAACTGAACATAATATTTTAAATATGTTATCAATCACTGTCCTCCGCGTCTTGAGAAGACGATTTCATGACCTTTACAAGCGAGCAAAATTTTTTCTGAACTTTAATCAATAGAACTTTAGTGCATTTCAATAAAATATATTTTTACATATCAACGTTTTATGACCAAAGGATGCTCGAGCGCCGTTACAAGAAATTCTTATAAAGCATTATCACTGAAACTACATCGACTGTCAAAATATCAAGTTATGCATATGAGCACAATATCTGCATTATTACCTAATGTTTTAGAAGTAGCTATGAGATAAGACTCAAAATTATCATCGACTCTCTTATTACTTCACTGTTGAACACTGATCTTTTAACCGACTTCAAAAAGGTGGAGGTACTCAAATCGTCTATATTTTTTTTTATGTTGGTTACCTTATAATTTTGTGATAAGAACATTGAAAGCTATGTTTAAGTATAATGTACTATCATGTCGTATCATGCGGTCAACTGCGGATTAGCATTGTCGACACGTGGAACATTATAGTGAGCTTTATGCTTTGTAAGTTTCTTACCAATATTTTAATTCACCGTTTCCGTAATTAACTTCTAATGTTTAAACATATGTACAGATTAATAAATATTTCTTATTTGTATCGCACCGAAACAGTGGCGTAGATCAATGTGTGCGTTCAATAATTTCACTGAGAGGTATTCTGCACTTGAAATCAAAAGTCGATCAAGAGAGCATGCAATCATGGACATGGAATGACCAGATGTGGCAAATATTGAGATTACAGTCATAAAGATGGAGGTGTCAATACGTTTTTAATTGCTTATGAGAATATGAACGCACTTTAAATACTTTACACGTCGTGTAAAACGTTTAGTTTCATTTGTTTCTCTAACATGCCTTTTTATGTTTTGTTGTTGCTGTTGACAAATGGAAAAATGATATAAGTACAACTTAATTTTTTCTTAATATTATTTTTATATTGAAACAAGAAGAATGTTACTATCATTGTTTTTTACAATAAAATATTTATTGATTCGTTATTCGTTAATTCATTTTGTTTAAAAAAAAATATTGTTTAATAATAATCCATCACACAGTTTAACTAATAACATAACCATAGCAACAAAGGAGACGTAATCATGAATATATAACCAAGTATTAACAAAACAGAATTTAATTATTTACTAAATAACGAAGTAAGAAAGCAATATATTGTAACAACTTGTTAAGAGCTAAGTAGGTACTACTCTACAATTGAGCGGCAATGAAAGTAACTATATCGGTATACAGTTATATATGTATGTATGTACATATATGTTAATATGTTGTATTGTGGTAGCCATCTGATTACCACAATAGAAGCTCTGACTGATTTAGCATAAGCTGGCCGGCCGGATAGGATATTGGAATGTAACCTACACGTCCCCATATCGATATGAATTTATTTATAATGTAAAGAAATGCCAACTTGTGCATCATAAATGGCTCTTGCATGTTCCTAGGAGACCACGTCTACCGTCCATTAAGTCTGCGACATCACGCGCCTCGCCTCACGAAGACTTCGGCACGCGCTCTTGAAAGCGGAACGAATAAGACGCTCCTCCATCTAGTTATCTGTGTAATATTGCGTATCTTCTAAATTGTAACAGATACACCCAAAATTCTATTAAATAACCATCAGACATTTCAGTCATCTGCACATAATAACGTGAAGTGAAATCTTTGCCTAATAAAAATATCGCACGCACGGTTGTGTATGTTTGTATGTATGCACAGTTAACGTTTATATAGCGGAGTGTAGAAATCTTAAACGTTCATATAAATGGAATATTTATTGTTTACGATCTTCCTGTTAATGTTAAACTCATAATAATCTTTACACATATGGTAGGACAGAGGTATACATATTGACATAAGAACCACAATACCTGAAGCCTTAATGATATCGCATGAAAATCAAAACAAAAATGTGAAATTTATTGTGTAACATGTTATCATATGTTTGTAAGAACTAAGGATTTCGTAAATGAAGTTAATAATCAAACTCAATAAATAACGGATTACGATTGAAATTGGCGTACCTGCTGTTGGACTGCATCTATTAAATAATACAAAATCACACGTTAACTTAACTATAAAGTATGTTTATTCGTACTTTCGAATTTATAATTATATAACACGCACTAGGAAGACCGCAGAATGTCTGTTGGTCCTAAGTATGTCTGTTGGTCATTCGGTAACCGGTCTCTTGCGGGTTCCGTCGAAGAACTAAACGAGTTTACCCAGTACGGTGTGTTTGAGGAAAAATTTTTGTAACAATTTACTTTATCCGATGCGGATTCAAATAAATAAAATAGAAAATTATGTCGCCTCAAATGAAAAGAAAACTACTATTATTAAGTAATTGACAATAGTAGTTACCACACAATAGTATTGATAATAAAATCAAGCAATGTCAAATATAAGTATAATATACCAGTCACTCTACGTTAGAACGACGCAATGGGGTCTGAAATGTGAACCTTTAGACATGCGGCTCTTAGAAGGATTATTTGTGGCTTTCGATGAATGCACCCGAGTTAATTTAATTTCTTTTGCGTTATTAGATGGTTGTATAGCGACAACGTATTAGTTTTGTAGAATTTTTTGAACCGATAACTGTATTTCTAAAAGAAAAGGATTTCCTTTTCTCGGCTCAGAGCCATGCCACCGCTGCTCTAGATCCTCACGGCTTTTTGTACGCTTTTGCCTAAGTTTATCACCTTTTAAACTGCATGAGACTCGAAATAGACTAATCTATGAACTCATCATCATCATCATTGACTGGCCCGTTGGTGCAGTGGTTAATGAACCTGACTGTTGCGCCGGGAGCCGTGGGTTCGATTCCCACCCAGAATAAATATTTGTGTGATGAGCACAGGTATTTGTTGTATCTGGGTGTAAAAAAAATCTATTTAAGCATATAGTTATATGTATATATGTAATTTATCAGCCGTCTGGTTACCATACCACAAGCTCTGTTGATGCTTACTTTGAGATCAGATGGCCGTGTGTGGAGATGTCCCAAGATATTATTATTATTATCAACTGCATCATCCTGTCTCAGCCCACTGCCGAACATAGGCCACCCTCAAGAAGGCCCATCGCGCCCTGTCTTCGGCTTGCCGCATTCAGCTTCTGCCTTTCGCAGATGGTCAGTTCACCTGGCCGAAGACCCCTACACTACATTTGCCGTCCTGCGGTCTCCACTCCAGAACTCGCCTATTCCACCTGTCATCTATTCTTCGGCAATTATGTCCAGCCCATTGCCACTTATAAACTTACTTTATAAACTCAATTTCTGATAATATGAGAAAATTGCCCTCCACCGATTTCATGCTTTGTAAAAATGCCATTAGTGTTGGTGATGGCATCTACTTGATGTTGGACGCGTAGATAAGAGGATCAGCTAGCGGATGGTGAACCTCACCACGCTCATATAGTCCAAACTTAAAAAGTAAGTCGTCCCACCCGGCCGGTTAACCGCCTTTACGGTTGACGAAGCTAACAATAAATTAAACTAAATAGTAAAAATATTCTTTAAGAATTTAATTTTTAATCAAGTAGATATTTAATTAATGTATCACAGCGAGCCTATATAAATATTTTTAAATAAATTTATCGCAATATTTTCCCAAGCCTATCTATAAAAACTTTCATTTTCTTTTTGTCCCGTAAAAAAAAAAAAAATACTTTACAAAAATACTTTCACCATAAACATGTAAATTTTGAGATGGATTAGGTACAAATCATTTTCAAAATTAAAGTTACAAATGGGTAGTTTATGTAGGTATATATTTAAAATTTGATAACTTGTAAACTTTGATGTTGAATATTTTACATTTGCTTTTTGAGATTAGTATTTATACGAGCGATGAGACTATGGTATATCGAATGTGACTCTCGTAATCCCAACACGGGCACATATAAAAATGATGTGATACGTAGAAAACACTATGAGGAACTGTACATCGTGTAGGTTTCAATTATTTACTTTTCATTTGGAATTCTCGTATACGCTTGTACTCGTATAATCAAAGGTGCATGTCAAAATACGCTATGATGTGAAACCACAAGAGATGTGTCTACGAATATCAAGTGTCTCTTATGTTTCTCTCCTAAGGGACATGCAAAAGTGGTTAGCGAATAGAAGCCAATGTTACTAAGTTCACGTCATACGACCCACTTTAGCTATTACTTACCCTGCTTACTGCTTAGTTTATTCACAAACTATTAGTATAATGTTTAATTTATTTACCATATGGATATAACTGGAACATAAACGTAACTGGACAAACGTGATAGAGAACTACATTCCTTTGCCTACCTCTGCGGGGATTACAGGCGGGATGTTACATTTACAGGATACTACTTGTTTTTAGTTTATTTAACCTAATAATGTAACATTAAGAGCTATATGTTATCTAAACAGTTATAAACGTAACATCACGCCTGTAATCCCCGAAGAGGTAAGCTGAGCAATGTAGAACACACCCACGCTTCACCAGTTACAGGCAGTGAGCCTATTTGACACACAGCGGGCACATATCCAGACTCCGAGCAGTAGCTCGGATAGATTTTCTAGTAGTAACTAGAAACTAGTAGTAACTAGAAAATCTTAATTAGAAAAATTTACTACTGCCCGACCCCCGGAATTGAACCCAGGACTTCCCGATCGGCAATACGTTATGTAAACAGTGAACATCAAAAACTTTTACTCTTTTAAACTAAACTTCTTTTAGGCACACTTAAAACTCTTCCTTAGATGTGCGTCTTGTCTAGAAAGAACTGGTCCAACGACATGCCTTCGATGAACTTGATACGAAGCGGATCGTCTGGCTCCAAGTTAAAATGATACAGCCATACATTTTTATAATAAGGCAGAGTTGTTTCGCTAGATTACCTACTTTTTATTGCATAGACATACAAACAGACAAACGGGCCACCAGATGGTACGAGGTTGCCGTCGTTTATAGATTTTGACAATTAGAAGGTTTGCACTACGGGGTTTCGATACTTCATAAAAACAACACTGTTTGTACGACCAACAATAAATGATATTTACATATCAATCTACCTTATCTACCTTAAAGATACTTGCAGAGGATTAAAATTAAGACAAAGACCGTGACTGAGGATGAGAGACAGGTTGAAATAGAGAGAAACATTGAAAATGCGCTATTTGCCTCTGAACTTGACAGGAAATGCAATAAATTTCAATTGATTTTGGATCTCTTTAACTCTCTATGGGTACGAGGTATTCTAAAATAAAATTAATGTAATGAGTTATGAATCAACTTGATATAATAAGTAAGACATTTTATGTAAATGAATCATATTCAGGTAAAACGACATAAAAACATACTAGCATATAGGTATTGCGAATTAATATTGTAACATATTAACGTAATATCACGCCTGTAATCTCCGCAGAGGTAGGCAGAGGAATTTTTTGTTCCAGTTATATCCATAGATATTGTAAATAAATTAAACATTATACTAATAGATTGTGAATAAAATAAGTAGTAAATAATAGTTGAGAATAAATAAGCAGTAAGTAATAGCTGAGTGGGTCGTATGACGTAAACTTAGTAACACTTGCTTCTATTCGCTAACCACTTTTAGCTTTATGGAACTTTAAATTCACGGGCATCGAATACCATCGCACCTAATGATAAGTACTAACTTTCTTTGACTAACGAGCTAATTAAACATCGAACACATGTGTAACAAGATTTATATGTAACGTCACGCACACCATTCAAAATGATATTCGCTTTCATCCAAAACGTGTTACGATTTCTTATAACGATTCAATGCCGAGTCGGCACGTGAATAAAGATAGTAACGGTGGACTTGTGTGGATGTTGACATGAACTTTGTCTTTGTTTGTCGTCGTATAGACATTTTAAGCGTATAGTAACATACGCCTTTCTATACTACAGATACATTTTTCTAATTGAAATTTATTAATAATTTTAAGTTTTACAAAGAAGAAGAGATACAAGCGATAGATAATGTTATGGTTAATAACGTTTTGTACTTGACCTTGCACGCTAAAGTTCAGATTTTAAATTATTCACCATCAAACATATTATCATACAAATCAGTGTGGCGCATGTCTCCGCTCTGATCCTAATATACTGGTCATTCACGACTGGCTAACACACACGCCTTAGAAAACATTATGGAAATCTCTAAAATATACCAGCTTTCCTCCTAGTGTTTGGCTTCACAATTACAACCAAAAATACGAGTACTTAATTTTAAAATACACATAATTTTGTAACGAAAAAGATTTGCCTCAAATTTTGGAACAAAGGCTCCCAGTATGGCGGGCGAAATTCAATGTCATTAGGCTTTTACTGCTTCAAATGTTGCATTTTGACAATCTTTGATGAAGCTAGGAAACAGTTTAAAAGAACACCACGCACGCTACTGCATATGAAGGTTAACGAGTAAAATATCTATTACACTAAATAGCGCAAAATTAACAATGATAAATGCTAAATACTCAACTCATAGCTGATTAAGACAATTAACCGAATTACGAATTATGGTAAATTTTAAACAACTTTCACAGATATTATAATGAGAGGTCGGCGGAGAAACGTCGAATTTCTAAATTCAAAAATATGGTACACGATATGACTCTTGAGCAATTTACTCAATAATTTTCTTTCCATTCATTGCAGATGTCTACGCAAATTCGGTGGCAGACGGTGAAGTTCAGAAACTGACAACAAGACATGTGAAACAGACAAGACAACAGATGAACGACATACTTTCAAGAATTTTAAATCATAACTTTCAATCAAAAATAATGGAAAACATCTGCGCACGCGCTACTGGCCACAGTAATTCTCTGTGTATGAAGTTCGTATAAATATTTAAAAATATCGAACCCATAGCTAATAACAGTAATGCAGTGACAATGGCAAGAAAAGTTCGAGATATTCGTTCGAGAGATAATGGAAGAAATAAAATGATAAATGCGTTCAAAGCGAAAATATATTTACTCATGTTATTAGTTATAAGTGTTAGAGTTATAGAGTGTAGTGAAAATAATACGGACGACAATGTAAAGCAAATAAACAATGATATTCCTAAGAGACTAAAATTAGTAGAAGCTATAACGGGAAAAGCTTTTGTAGATGATGTATACCAAAATGGTACATTTCGGACTGGGAATTCATTGTGGGACGACATTTTAAATGAGTGCACGGTAAAACCAACAGTGGACTGTTTGCAAAAGAACTTCTATATGTATCTGCATGAAAGTTTAGATTTCAATGGCAATGTGGACGTATCTAGTGGCATGTGTTTTACTAAGAATAATGTAGACGTGAACAAATATAGCAAGGAAGCGAATATGATCTATCAAGCGGGAAGTAAGGACGTAAAAGACAGGGCTATGGGAAGAGCATTTGAAGAGGAAAATGAAATCGACGATGAAGAGGAATCAGGTGAGTCGCTATTCATTAAAATGACTTTATATTTGCACACTCATCGAAATGTTTTGGCCCGAAACTAAATATTACTAATAAAAATGTTAAAAAGTAATTTAAAAAAGAGCAACATGCTCACTATATAATCAAATTTTGCTTAATTGAAAATTTACAATAATTTAATTACTGTTAATTCCTTATATTAAAAGTTCTGGACTCAAGCAGCTTCAGCTGGGCTACAAAAATAAATATATGAAGAGCACTTACTATTTAATCATTGGTTTCAAATTTTTGTTGCTCATAGGTTATTGTAACAGAAACGTTTATGAAGTATAATAAAGAATATTAATAGTAGACCGGAAAGAAGTAGAACAATCCTATTTTTATTAAGTTGCTTTAAATTTGGCTGCTTTATTGGTCCAGTTCAGCTTTCGAATGCCATTTAGGGCAAACAATTGTATCATGAGCACCAATAATTATTCTGTATCTGCCTATTACTACCATGTATGTAATATTTACAACTGTATGTTTATCTACAGTCTGATCAGCAATCTTCTTAGTTTGAGATCAGATGGTGATGTATGAGTTATTCCACGATATTCCTTATTGTCACTATCCTTGTTTGGACTGTGTGTTGCGTTACCACAATTTAGCATGGAAAGTGCGTACGCTCAATATTCATAAACCCTTCACAATATCTCGTTTAAAACCGTAAGAAAGTGTCCAGCGCGGCCGTGAAAACGTTCTTATGTTTTAAACAATAAGCTGTTTCCTTAACATCCGTGTCACTTCAGCAAATAAGTGGCTTAGAAACTTGATGTTTACCAACCATATACAACGCATATACATTTGTATATTATTATACCTATTAGGTCTTATTTGGATAACACACACACGAGACATGTGCGCTTTTGAATATTTATGCGCACTCTGCTCCAAATACGAAACTATGTAGGTATATGTATGTATTTGTGTCCACTCGCGTTGTCTTTTCGCATCCTTGAACAAGACCGTGATATTAAATAAAGAATTTGTAAGTGAATAATGAAAAATAAAACTATTTTTTATTTATTAAATAAAGAAAACTAAGATTTTTTAAACTCAGTATGTTAATCATTATTGTCTTAAAATTTAATTGTACAAAAATTTGGAACTGTAAAAATACCCAAATAACATGTGACTAAAAATAAACCGGTTAATATTTTTCTCAAATTAATTATAGATAGACGGTTATATTATAATACCTCTTTATCGCTTATTTGGGATAAGGATAGCTTAAGCAATGTATGAGTTTACGATCTACTTAAAAAACAATTGAAAATAGATCCCTGAATGAGTAAATAAGAACCAACCAAATATTTTATAGATAAATTATTGATTTGTTTATGTTAAGTCTCATGTGAGAAGTAAATACATATGTATTTACCAAGCATACGTGGTAATGACATTGTTAGCGCAAACTATATTGGTATAAGTGAAATTGGTCGTATTTACAAGATTTCGAATCACGAGAACACGTCGCACAGACCCGTTACACGCACGTCCCACTTGCTACAACCTTCCAATTATAAATGACGAATACCAAAGAAAGATAAAAAAGATAAAGTTAAAGATGTAAATAGGATAATTTTACCAATATTGCTCTGTTTTGTCCCCTCTTTTTACATATTTCAAGAATATTATGTCTAATATGTATAATTAAATTTCTGATTACCCCGTTGGTCTACTAAAGTACTCAACCTTCTTCTTTCGGATCTATCCGAAATACAGGAGAACCTTCTATAGGTTCGAAACTAGTCAGTTTATCCCAAGTACATAATGTAAATACATTATTAAACTAAATCTTTGAAAAAAAATATTACAAAAATAAATGACTACTTATTATATTAATATGCTTCGTGTAACTCCAGCTCCACAATAAATTAGTTCATATTGTAATAATTTCATTCATCAGAATTGTTTATTTAGTAATCATTTCCATCGTTTAATCCTCACACTTCACGACTTATAAAGGCAAAATTTATCAAAGAATGCAACATACATCCTTATTTTAAAACATGCACAAGCACACTTATGGAGTTTCTTTCGCTGTCTGTTCTCAATAGTGAGGCATTTTCCGAGACCCGTGGTACTTTCTTTTTGACCTTCAAAAATTGTTCTTTCTAATCAATTCTGAAAAAATGCCTTTTGAATATGAGTTTGAGTTAAAACGGTACAAAAATGAATAGTGTATGTATATATTTACACATATACAACATATGTAGGTAATCACGAAACTTAACAGTAAATTAAACATCATTAGCATTATACAGATATGCCTTTATTAATCTTTATCTTAATACGCCAATTACGTTTGCTGCGCTTGAAAGTTCGATGTAATACCAAAATTATTTAAAATAATGAAATTATAGCACAATTTTCAGTATCGTGTATAATGTTTATTATAATATAGTGTAGGGGGCTCCACAGTCCATCTTGAAAATCCAGGTCCATCCCGTGACCCAGCACGGATCTGATAGGCAACATCCTCTTTAGCGGAGGTCTATATCCAGAAATAGTTAGACTGTGATAGGCTGATGATGATGACGATGGTAATTAATGATTGGGGACAATCGTAGTGAGTATAAGCGGTTATATCAGAACGCGGCTCTATAAGACTACCCAGTTGTACCCACCACACACATATAAAATATGTACCTACTTACAATAACTTTAATCGTATTAATTTGTACTGCCACGGTCGCGTGTGTGCCTCGTTGGTCGTGTTGGTTGCAAGTGCGACTGCCGAACGGGAGGTCCTGGGTTCGATTCCCGGGTCGGGCACT
>DWFO01000398.1:0-21037 GCA_018246595.1 Mimoniades nurscia nurscia
ACTAGAAAATCTAAATTAGAAAATTTAGTAGTGCCCGACCCGGGAATCGAACCCAGGACCTCCTGTTCGGCAGTCGCACTCGCAACCAACACGACCAACGAGGCAGTCGACATATACATATACACATGTTTGCTATTACATTCTATTCACTGCATGCTTACTTATACATGGATGAATCGATTGTTTTTCAATTAGTTTACGGTCAGCTTATACTGAAATTAGGTTCAAACGTAACACCACGCCTGCAATCCCCGAAAAGGTAAGCAGAGGAGTGCAGTCACACGTTTAACCAGTTACGTTTACGTTTGTTGGTTTTGTTGGTGCAATAACTAAACCTTATCGAACATCTTTTATTCAAATTCGAAATTCAAATTGCATTTATTCAAAATTAGTTCCTTAGAACACTTGTTGTACGTCAAAATGAAAGTACCACCGCTTCGGAAAATGCCTCGCTATGGAGAAGAAGCGGCTATAGAAGAAACTGAATATTATTTAAAAGTTCTTTAGTACACGTGTAATACATCACACTAAATTGTTATAAACATTTGTATTTTTATGTATACTCATCTCAAATTTTCATTTATACATTTTGGGGAGCCAGACTTCGTCAGTTGCGACCAAAGACTCTCTAATTGCATCAAAGTTATACGTTTCTATGTTAACATTTTAAATGAACCATTAATTCAAAACTCACTTACATTGCGGATATTTTTAACCTCAGAGATCCCTATTATATATAACTGCCACAAAATCTTCAAGCTACGGTTTTAATGATGAAATATAATACATTTGCACGCTACGAAACGGTATGACCTATTATTTTTACGAGAACGGATTAACAGATCCATCTTAACGAAAAGAGTACAATTTTTTGCATGAAAAAAGAATCGATAGCGTATTTAGTTTACATCGACTTTTACGTATCCCTCATGTCAAGCACTTCTAGCCTTTAATTGCACATGATCTTAACCTACCAAAGTTTAGCGATCCTGGCTGAAATTGGATGGGTTCTTGTAGAAAACTTCGATAAGCGTTGCCGTGCCTCTGTTAATAGCGAGGTATTAGGTATCGATTGTTCCAGTGCTCTAGGAAAACGAACTTTTTCCCGTAACTCAGGAGCAATATTCCCTCGTAAATAAGACAAAAGTCTACAGCGAATTTTGGATATGAACAGAAAGCAATCGGCACATAGCAAGGTGAGTTTTTAATTACAATACATCTTCCGCAATTTTTATAATTGTATAATTCCAAAGATTGCAGGTTATTATTGAATAGTTTTTGATTATTATTGTAAGAAAATAGATTCCAACATTGCCTTATGTACAGCTGTAGCTGTGAAGTATTTAAAGCATTAATGTAAACACTTAGGTAAACGTAACTTCACGCCTGTATTCCACGATTAGGTAGGTAGAGGAGTGTAGTATAGTCCCACGTTTCACCAGTTACGTTTACGTCCCACTATGGAATAAACGGTGAGTCTATTGCCATACAGTGGACACATATCAAGACTCTGAGCCACTACTATCCAATAGTTTCCAATAGCGCCATCATGTTCCAAACCATGGGTGCATTAAAGGAGCCTCCCCGAGCGGCGAACATGTCTAATTAAGTATGAACATACACTGACCGGCGCACCTTGTACATGGCGACTAATCCTTTCACCACGATAGCTGATTACTCTGGATCAGCTATCGACACGACGAAGAAGATGATTCCAAACCATCGTCAGCGCCATCATGATGTAGTATTTTTTCGTTCTATTATTGGACACAAAATACCACAATGATGAAGTACGTTCCACAATAAAAGAATCATACAAAATATTGTGACCTTAATGAAGTACAATCGTAAATTATATATTTATTCAAGCGTAACTTCTGAACGCCGTTTCTAAAACTTTTTGTATAGCAGTGTGTGATGAATGCAAACTGTCTTACAAACAAGCAAAAACTTTCAGACGACGAATACAATTTACGTTTCGTTTGTTCAGCGTTGAATCATTTTCCCGTTGCATCTTTTTATATTTTCAGTTCACGCTTAAACTGCAGTCGCTTCCATTGCGACTCGTTGTGCTGTTAGCGAGCGTAAAACAATCGTTATTCGAGATAATTCTTTTTGTACAGAGTTTTATAACTAAAAGTAGCACGTTGTTTACAATATTGTGCGTCCAGTTAAATACAAAAAGGTAAAATGGTTGGCAAAATTTGAATTTTGCTCCCTACTGGACATACATATGCTTAGTAACCGTAACTACATTGAATCTAATGTACATAAATGAATTAATACTAGTAACAAAATCGAAAGAAAGAACCGAAGTTAGAAGTTTTGAATAATATTTTGCGAAAACACTTTGTGGTAGAAATGGATTTATAGAATTATCAGCTCAATCTGCACTTAGTTCTGTGCATCTGCACTGCACTGCTCAATATTTGGTTGGTAAACTAAAATAACACATGTAATAAGCAATTAATACGATTCGACTGTGGTGGAAAAAGCTCATTCTCAATTTTAGAATCGTCTTAACCCGCTCTGGTTTGCAATTAGGGGCGATGCGGTCACAATTGGCATAGTTTATGTTGATTATTCGGTACGAGGTCAAAATGACCCGGGACTGTATTAAATTGTGGGATAACTATTCGATCCCCGAGATGGGCCGTTCCGAACTAACTTCTCGAATTCATTCAGTTGTTGTGGTCCAAATTTGCAAAACACGGTCGGGGAATCCGTAAACAGTTTATATACAGTTTTATTAGCAATGTAACCCTTTGTGCCGCTCACCTTGCCGCCTAAGGTACAGGGGAAACTATTTCTGGGGCAGAATAGCTGTGTTGAAACCACTTAGCTCCACTTTGAATCTACAATAGTCAAATAAACGCACGCACTAATATTATTTGTAACTTACCGGCTGCTATGGTTGTGATATTTAATTTTGAGTTTGAGTTTGAATAGAAATAAGTTTGCTGCTTTTGTCAATTCACGTTTAGAGACACCTAGTGCTTTACTGGGAAGTATAGTTCAGCAACAAAAGTTTCACTTGCGCTGCAAAATTCGTATGTTAGAACATTATCACTTTCAGACTAGCCGCAACAAATTTTACAGTCGACAACTCGGCTCTGATTTTTTCTGTGTTTACGGAAGGCTCTGAGCATACCCTTGTATGCTGCTCCCAGATGTTTCATATCATCTATGTTATTTTAAGTCAAAAACATTGTACTATGGTATATCTATAATTTATTTTGGCAAGACAGCATAAATCGCAAGAAGACTGTCAGCGAGACCATGTAATACTCAACGATTAACAATACTACAGTCTAGAATCTCCACAAGTTCTTCAACGTCTCTTGTCGTGGAAGCGACGAGCATTTCTATTCGTCCTCAACCCTCTCAAACAATATCTCAGTTAATGCGAGCATTCAGTTATGCTTTTCATTGTGTTGCGCAATGCCTTTGTGATGCTCTGCTCAATTGGAACTGTTTTGCCGTTCCAGAGGAATGGTTAGCTATGAGCTGGGAAACACAATATTAATGAAGCAAGAAATGTCAAAATATCTATCACTAATTATTATTAGTGATAGATATTTCGAAATCGAAAATCATATGATAGATGTATTCATCTATCATATGATTTTCGATTAATTAAGTAAGTAATAATTTATGTTATGGAAATTATTGGTTATTAAAGGCACCTCGAATTTATATTTATTAACATATTTATTTATCACCATCCTTGTTCTCATGGATACATGATTATAGCTATCAAATTGGGAACTTCTTTATTTTTAAGTGAACTAAAGACAATTTCTGAAGTGATTTTCGTTTGCGTCGGGTAAATAGGTTTTTAATGTTCACAGTTTCTCGTTTGTTTCCTTTTAGTAAAATAAGGTAAAAGCTCGGGAACTTTGTAGCCCGTATAAACTGTTGTTTTTCGTTTGCAGCTCGTTGGTGCCCTTAAGAATTTGCAAAGTATTCTGTTAATGTTTCTATGTTATTATATCGTACTATTTCTACGTGCAGTTCAGTTTCTGAATATTTAGTTTAATCTCTTACATCTAGGAAAACAACATTCAAACAGCATTTAGTGAATTATAACGAATTAAGTCCTCTCAAAATGACAACGGTTTTTTAAACCTCTCAAAATAACGTGAATGTACTTGTGCATCTGTATGGATTGACATTTCCAATATCTGCTTATGCTCAGCGTCTTATATATTTGGTATATACCAGCAATTTAAATCCAAGCACCACAATATTTCACGATTCGACAGAATTCATCAAAGTGCGGAGCGCTACTTCCAGCCGAGGGAACAGCAAGCTGGTTTCACGCAATAACCTTGATCCAAACCTCGATCGTAATTAATTCCTCGCCGGAACAGTTTCGGACAACTTCCTCCGCTAATTCATTCGCTAATTGGTTCAGAACTTCGGAATTTTATATTGTGCGCACTCATCGCTCCAAGCCAAGGAAACCCTTTGTTCTCTTGTTAATTTCTTTGCGTATCTGTACGCTTCTTTCTTGTGATGTGTTATAGTTTACCTTTTTAAAAGTGTTAAAGCTCGGGGTTTTCTATAATTTTAGCAGTAAAATTGTTATAAGCTAGTATTGAGCAAATGTTAATTAAAATTTGGCTTCGTTTTTATGACTACTCAGAAAGTTTTAATATCACTAAAACAAGGGAATACGTCCGCGGTAGCATAAGGATCCTGATTGCCTGTTTCATTTTGCACGTTTTTATTGACCCAACCTAATATTTTTTCCTTATAACTTTATTTAACGTAATATCACGCCTATAATCCCCGAAGAGGTAGGCAGAGGAGTGTAGTACTCTGGCACGTTTTACCAGTTATATTTCCGTCCTACGTTTGAGTTTAAGCTCTTTTGTTTTTCTTTACTTCTTTTTTGTGTTTTTGTGTAAGATAGATTTACATTATCTATATATGTATAATGACTTTGATAAATAGCCTGTATTTCTCAGAGTCGTAGTGAATACAAGTGATTGCAAATCATAAATTCGTTCTATATAGAGAAATGTGGCCATGAGAATATTTCACTACAGAAACAAATTTTCCTTATATCCTCATTCTGACATATGAATAGTTAAGCCAAAGGTCGTCTCAGCAATATGTCGAAGCCTGGCAACGAGTTGACGGGTATCATTTAGCTTAATAGCATGGCAACGCAGACGTCGATCCGTATCAGTTAGGAGTGTTGCCAGCGGCAGGCGTAAATAAAGAGAGCGGAACTGCGACTACCAACACTTAATAATAAATTCCCTTTTTATGGCGCCTCCACAAGTTACGAGCGTCAGCGGGCGGTATGTACAGTGCCAAGAACACTGCGATTCGAGTTTGTTTATTGTTATTACAACGAGTGTCAACGACTGCGTCAAGTTTGTCCACTGTCGCCACTTCCGTGCATATTTTAAATGTTCTATTTTTCCTTAATGTCGATGCCTTCAACATTATAATGACGACGCCAAAGCAAATTCCTTTACCTAACATACTCGTATATACAGTGAATTGTTAAATTACATATTTTTGCAGTTTCATAAAAATCTACTTAGAAAAAACTACGACTGACGTTGCCAGGAGCATTATAAATATTCATTTTAACTAGGTTTCTTTCCTTTTAATTCGGTCTATATCAAATACAAGAGATAAACATTTTTCGTATATAAAAATAAACGTGTTTAGGAATTAAACTGGTATCTGCTGTTACTTACACCGCACGAAGACATCTAGACGGATTTGGTCCATTGCCAACCGCATCGTGTGAAGCGACATTGTGTCTTCATTTCGAAGAGAACTCGATTTGCTTCGTATAATGAGCGAGATGAGTCGTTATAGCTTCCCGCTGCGTTTGGCAGCGCTCCTTCTGCTGACTTTACTGCCGCTTGGTTATGTGTCAAATATTTCGTATTCCGACGTATTCTGCTATGGACATAGAACATTTAAATTTCCGGAGTTTTTAAATCCTAAAGAATTAGCTTATTCCCATACAACGGAAACAAGTTCAGACTATGAACTGCTGCTGGGAATTTAATATTAGAAATACCTAGCACTTCGCTTGACCCAAAAATTCTATTTAGGACCTCTTGCTCATCATTCACGCTTACAACCACTGGGCCAATAAGGCAGTCATATGTTAGTGGTATAAAACCTTTTTACTATTTCAGAAGTGGGCATTTGTTAGTAAAACTCATATAAAATTACCAACTTAAATAAACATTCTCGCCCGATGTCCGCCAGTTACAAGAAGTTACGCACATATCTTGCCCCTTGCCCTATTTTATTCCAATTTCAATTGTATATTTGGTTTTACAGAAATAAATACATACATAAGATCGACGTCTGACATGATAACACGTCAATATATCAGTGGTACATTTCTGTACACGATTTGGTAGACTTACTTACTCGTTCAACCATACCACATTTGTACTTTTAATTACGAAAGTTATCGTTACAATCAAGTGCGTATGGTAACACGTGGGTATTGGTGTATGTCTGTGTGTTCATATATAATGCAGTTTTTATGATAATATCCTGTTAATTACGATAAATTTGTGTGTGAGTGGTACAAATTTGTTTTCTTTTTTCAATTAACACGTATCTTAGATGAAGCCCCCAATCACGTCAAGCCGTGAGAGTTTATGCAAAATTACTACGTGGGCAAAACGAAGGTTTATTCCACACGGGACCGGTGAGTAATAATTTAGTTAGGAGAATGGAAACTTCAACGTTAGTTAGTAACGCAATAAGTAAATCCATTTTGACAAGTTGATAGAGTCTATGGAGAGTTAAGTTTGTGTATACATCATGTGTGGAATGAAAACCATCGAATAATGGTTTATCGTGTACATGACGATGTCGGTTTCTACAATTCGTTTAGTGAAATCACCCATTACTGAATCTATTTTTACTGCTTAACCACAGTATTTAATAATTGTAGGATCAAAGTATGATCAAAGATCAAAGGTAGGATCAAAGATACTCTCTACATGTGATTGATGACAGTAGATTCCATCCTATTCGATATTTGGCATCACAATAGTAATCACAAATGGTTCCTAACAACAGAATCATCATCTTATGGCAGTCCCTTGTTGGAACATGGCCTCCACTGAGGGGTTTTTACCATAAACTCCATGCTGGATATACGAGGTAAGGATTTAGGGCGTTTAGCTGTGCCTAGGCAGACCGAGTCACACTGCGATCTGCTAGCAATGTAATCGCCTCTACGACACAGTGTATCCCGACACGAGCTCGGGTAATGTATTCTTGATACGCGCCAACACATCTTTTTTACATGTGTATTATGAAAGCTGTCGGTCGGTGAGTGCCATGCTCCGTATACAGCGTAATGACCTCATCTCGGCGGCGTTTATTCCATGTTCTTCCTCTTTCTTTCATACGCGACTCTTGCTTCTGAATAGTAGTGTTCGAGTGAGTGCCTACTGAGTTGTCTGTCCAATCCAGTTCGTCGGCAACTCTGTAATTGACTCAACGTTCGGTTCACAATTGATACATTGCTAGGATTGGAAGAAACATACATACACATATTATGGACATACCTAATTAGATACTGGTTAAATTGACCTCTTCAAACAACTCTATACTTGCTCTTGATCCTGGTTAAATGATAGACTTTGATAGAATGATGCTCGGATATATGTACATATCGAACTATCTCAAGTTTTCTTAGCTAACAATTATTTTATTTTATTTTATTCGTAACAAGGCACAAATTATAATCGCTTATTCCTATAAAACAACAAACTCAAACACATGTAAGCCCTCTCGTAAAAAGTTCGTCTCATCGCGCTGCAGTCCGAGCTTATCTTAGTTTCATTATACCCGTTAAGAGCATAACAAGCACAACGCGCCATAATCCTTATCGAGAGTTTCAATTGGATCGCTTCGCACGAGTTGCGTCGCTTCGATTTTATCGTTATTACGCTTCAAAACTTCGTTGTGAGAAGCATGGCGCGGAGTGTCACGTGTTGCATTTTTAGTTCGCCTTGGATTGTTAATATATTATTTAATAGTAATAAGAAATTTACTCTCCCGCATATTCTGTTTTCTTGGTATGAAAGTAATGCTTATTTTAGCGTATTCAGGAAAATAGATATTATGAGTATTTGTTGAGCGTGGGTAGAAGTCGGGGCGTTGATGTAACACATAATTTTTCTGGACAAACCGTACAGTGAAGACAAGAGAGGTGCGCTCAAATCTTACATGCTACATATCGTTAAGATATACTTTACGCCAAATAAATAATAAAAATCTATTTCTCGACTCCCCCACGTGACCTATTAACGTCTTGAAATGACTTGGCATGTAAAACATAGAATATTGTGATGCAACATAGCTTGGGCTTAGATTATTAGGTGTGTCGAAATAACATTTTTATTATACAGTAGGTACCTACATCGGTGCATAATGACAGTATTGAATATTATACATAAAATTCTAAAATTGTATGTTTGCATATTCACGGCATGACCGTATGTGTGGATATGGAAAATAATAAATCGCTGTGATTGGTGCACTGCTATAAATTTCAATAGACACGGGTAAGAGTTGACGACGATTTACTGTTCATTCTTTTATTCCCGTCCCGAGCGGGGCCGGCTCGCCAAATTGTAAAATTTCCGGTCACAAGAGCCGCCCTAGATAACTGCACAATATTTGAATTTTTCAACCCCTGAAATTCTCCTGAACTCAAACCTACATTTTGAGGCTTCGATGATTGTGTATAATAGTAATTATACCTGCTACATATTGATAAAGAGGTAGCTTAAAAAGAGGGACGTAAAACATAACTGGTGAAACGTGGGAGTGTTTTATATTCCTCTGCCGACCTCTTCGGGGATGACGGGCGTGATGTAACGTTTTTACGTTATGTGAAAAATATGACAAATACGGCTTCCTAATAGCAAACTTATATATGGTTGCTTGCAAATTTAAGGCGATATGACAAATTCTACTTACACACACAACAGAGACGTCTTATGGGTACATATTGTATTGAATATTATCAAGTTATATTGATTATATTTAATTTATTATTAATAGTGAAATATAAATGCTTGTGATTAAAACTAATAGCAATCTCCGTAGCGGGGATTACCGCAACCGGAAGCGATTCTGTATTAATACGCATGTAAATTGATAACATAAGCAAAAATGTTAAAGTGATATCAATTTCCTGCAAGCTACAAGCTTTGCCATCGTTTATTTATTTAAACATAATTTTTCAGACGCAGTTTGAAATAAACAAAACAAACACGGACATTATCGTTGGTCACGTGTTGCTAGAACAACCCAGGTCGTGGGACCAATGTAGTAAATAAGCAAATGTACTACATTCCTCTGCCTACCACTTCCGGAATTACAAGTGTAATATTTGTTATGTTTAAATTGGAAATATTTAACGTAAACTAATGGAAATGGGATTACTTATATTTGTTTTATACCTACGGAGTTATCAATTTATACAAACAATTTTATTCATATACATATAAGCTAACATATAAGCAGGCGTTAGACCCACTCTAGCATTGCATGCAACAGCAAGAACATTCCCACTTAATTATTACGAGCAGGCTTTAGGCTTTTTTTTTACTTCGCTTACAAGGAAGCAGGTTAAAGGCTTCGATGATCAATAAATGTACGCTTACCTACCTGTGTATACAGGTATGTTTCGTTATGCTGTAAGGTACACAATCATATTTTTAAGCGCATAGTACAGTAATTCCTCCCTCGTCTGATATCGGAAATTTTTTACCTGAAAACATTGACATTTCGACTACATTTTCAATTGCAAAGGATAGCAAAAAGTTTTTCAGGTCATGTAACGAGTTCGTTTGATACCAGTGTCTGTAGCGTGGTGTAAGGGTAAGTGCATAGTACAAATTCTTACCGCCCTTGTACCGACAAATAAGACAAGAAGAAATATTCTATTAATATCAAAGTTCAGAAACCAAGTGCCTGTAGTATCCTTGAAGGTAAATGTGCGCATGTTCAATTCAATAAATCACATTTATTTTATTTTAACATCCCCGTCGACTCCCTACTCCCTGTATAGGTAAGTAATGACATTCAATTATAAAATACGAATGATGAAACACGAAATTCAATTTTACTTAGGCCGCTTTATTTTCGAAGAGAATAATTAATATTGCAAGATAATCCTTCCAGAAAACATTACATATAATTATTACATATTATTATACATTACATAACATTACATACGTTATTATGCATTTATGTCTGTACGTCGTTCTGTTACATTTTCAACAAGTTTATCGGTTATATGAATATACTCAATGAATCTGTATTTCTGGACCAATCACTGCGCGGATTGCGTCACTCAAGTTGTTCTAGGGGCGTTTGCTCGCCGCTAATAACCAAAATTCTGTACGCTGTCGGTATGTAGCGTCAACGTGTCCGCAGCCGCCGTCGCCACAAACGTATCGACACATAATTCCAGCTCCGGCGCGCGATGGCTCTCACTGGGCGTTATATTTAACGCGCCGTCTGTGAAATAACTTTAACAGGACAGTTAGAAAATGTTTTAGTAAAAGAGATTCTCTTTTCTATTATGATTATATTCGCATATAAAGTGAGTGATGACTGTAAAACAGGTCAGGTCAGGCCACGCCCTTTAAGTATAGAAATATTTGGCCACGCTCTGTAAGTATAGAAATATTCGACACTCTCTGCCTACTTCATAAAAAACTAAACGTGATTACAAAATAATAAAATACGTTGGAAAAAATTGAGGCAGCGAAGTTGTGCCGTACTGTGTCAAAATAAACAACGTCATATTTTTTTTAAACACAATCTTAATAGCAGAGGTTCCGCCCTCCCAGTTGCGTTGAGCAAGAAAGGCGCGGTGAACGACATTACTCAAATTCGTAAATGGAGAGGCATTTTCTATACGACAAAATAAGTAATTAATCTCGATTACAATTCAAATGATTTTATTATTAGGTTACCTTCTGATAATTAAAGATGAATGCATTAATAAACATGAAGATGCTTTTTGATCGACAAAATTACCTACTCTACTAGAAAAACGTGTATTTGTTAATACCTCATACAACTAGATTCCGATTACCCTTTCCGCAATAGTAAGCTGTATTACTTTTATCGTCGCTTGAATAACAAAACAGTAAGTGATATTATGATTAATAACGAGCTCACAGGAAAAGATTGATGACCGAAAAGGAATCAATAAAGTACGGTCGATCATTCAACTTTTTGCAGGGTTGCCACTTTATAGTATAAATAACCACAATTTCTCTATACGAGCACACTTCAATAATTTTATACACATACCTATATATGATTAACATAATTTTCAATGCGAATATTGAACATATATTGAATGACAACTTTAACTCGTATTGAAATACAAAATTATACAACTTTTTCACGCCTTGAACATTGCGATACAGTGGAGAAAATTCATAAAAGAGCGATAGAATTTTCGTTGTAATGAATGAAATAATCTAAAATATCCTAGTTGTTAATGCTTTTGAAAGTGTACATCTGATTTAATTGACAAAAAAGTAGAAAATAAATATTGGCACTATCTCGTATTAAGATAAAAAGGTGCGTTTATCTCACATCATTCCGACAGAAGACGGCATTGAAACGTAAATTACGTAGCTAACAAAACTTAAGATCCTGTATTCTCTGATCTATTCAAAAGTGTTTCGAATAATAAGCAAAACACCTTATAGGATCAGTATACAGATCCTAAACTGACATTTGACAAGTTACGTACAGCCGGCTCAGCTATGAGCTCCGCAACTCTTCGACGTAACTTCCAAATCCCGTTTAGCAAATACCTTCAGCTTTCAGAGTGAGTGAAATTTAGATGAATGGCACCCACTGGAGGTCTAACAGCATCACTATATTTTAAAAGGCTAATTAATTCTATTGCAATTATAAACGTACGATCACGCCTGTAATCAACGAAGAGGTAGGCAGAGGAGTACCTATAGTATAATCATACGTTTCACAAGTTACGTTTACGTCCTACTATGGTCGTGGTATAGGTGGTGAGTACACTGCCATACACCTGGCTTATATCTAGATTTCGAGCCATTACAAGACAATCTATGATAGAAAAATAAAATAGCGCCTGACCCGGGATTAAAATACAGGACCTCTGAGATTGTCGCGCTTAAAACTAACACGACCAACGAGACAGTCAGTTATATTACAATAATATAGTGTGATGGATTTAGGCGAAGCATGTCAACTCTGTAAAGTAACTTCACGCCTGTAATCCCCGAAGAGGTAGGCAGAGGAATGTAGAACATTCCCACGTTTCACCAGATACTTTTAAGTCCCACTATGGAATAGGTGGTGAGAAAGATAAATATATTTGTAACTTGGTACTCTCTACCTCCCCTGTAATGAACTTGGCGTGATGCTAATAAAAACAATAATGCAACTAATAACGGAAAAAATTGATGCTAACAAAAATAATAATGCAACTTCTAATGGACAAAATTAATAGTAATAAAACTGATAACCTATTTAATTGGATATAAATATTATATTTGTATAACACGCACACAGAACCGATGACAACTATTCTTATGCTTACAAATGCGTTATCATTAATTACACATAACGTATATTTACAAAATAGGGAAAGAAAGTTACATATAAATGACTACAATTAAGTCATACAAAAAGAAATGAAACAGTCCTGCCATTATACTACTCAAATACACAACGACGATGCAGCCCTACAAAGAGCTATAACAACGCAATAACGCTGCTAATGTATGTGTAACCAAAGCTGTCGTATTCACTTTTCTGAAACCTTTCCCCAAAACGGTCGGACGCTGCGATGTTCCCGGATAAACCCACCGGATGAGAGCTCAAGACATAAAGATGTCACACACAGTCGCTGATAGCACATGTTACACAATGGCAAGGAAATGTATTGGGAATATTCAGCGGAATGATTTCGTGCGAACGTGTCATTTCAATAACAAAAAGCTTAGCAGAAATCGATTTGTAACGTTACGCAACTACACACCTTTATTGCCCCAAAGTCGTAGGCAGATGAGTGAAGTACCTGCACTTTTCACCACTTAAGTTATACAAGTACGTCCCATCTAATTGCCATTCAGCAGTCAAAAATTATTTGAGATATTGTAAAAATGTGACTTTATTTTACAAAAAAATAACAGACTATCTTCATGTGATCTGCTCATGATAGTTAATGCTTATTTTCGAAATAACCAATTCGTCCACCACTGCCGATACAACTAATTTTCCACAGAAAAGAATTTCGTAATAGTCTAAAATATATTATCGTCAGAAGCTTTACCAAACATTGACCTTTGAGCCCCAAGCGTCCGTCATAGAACAAATTTTCTTAAGACAAATATCCAATATTTGAGCGTACACAAAACACTTGGCAGCTGCTATTTTATGATTGTTTATAATACAGAAAATAGCGGTCATTAATCGGCTCACTAATCAAGGGATCATCGCTCACACACATAGACACTCACACAGTCACATACACACAAACACATACATAGACACACAAACATAGACACACAAACATAGACACACAAACATAGACACACAAACATAGACACACAAACATAGATACAAACATAAACACACAAACGTAGACACACAAACATAGACACACCAACATAGACACAAACATAGACACACAAAAATAGACAAACAAACACACAAACATAGACACACAAACATAGACAAACAAACATAGACACACAAACATAGACAAACAAACATAGACACACAAAGACAGACACAGAAATGAATAGGCACATACGTACGTAGATGGCGCTATCTTCGGAACTTCTAATGGTCTATGAACCTTTAGAATTTTGGTGTGTTGCACTTGCTGTGAAAGCAACAATTTATTTCATCAAGTGTTTGAAACTTCTGCTATGCGAAATCGAACAGTAGTACGTATTATATGTCCCAGAGATGTCGCCGGGCCTATGCCCAGGTGCCATCTCGTGGGAGAAATAAAATTTAAGGGGCTGTGTAAAAAATGTTTTATTGATACAACTCGAATAAAAACGAAGGATGTTAGTATTGCTATTACATGTAAAAATTGCGCACTATTATAAATACGCTTAATATTTGATTGCTGGTGTTACTATGTATATGCAACAAAATTGTTTAGTAATTTAATATGTCTATTATAAATGTATGTACATTTGAAAGCAAAATTTTTGTTTCATTATTCGGTGGATTAATGTATATATATAACGTTGAATCTAATTATTTGTCCAAATTACCGCTCTTATTTAGATTTGTCGTCTAAAATATGAAGACAAAAATTTCCAAAGGGGTTCGCAACGTAATACACTTAATACACTCCAACGTGTCACCAGTTACGTTCACGTCCCACCGCGGACTAGGGGATGAGCCTATTGCCATACACCGGGCACAAATTCAGCCTCCGAGCCACTACTACAAATTTGGGTACTTGGATTAATTCGAAAAATTGTTTACACTTAAACATAGTTTAACGAAAATTAGTGCTCAGTCAGTCACACCTCCACTTTTCTTAAGGATTTCTAATTTAGATTTTCTACTAGTGGATGGATGGAAACATAACTGGTGAAATGTGGATTGTACTACATTCCTCTGTCTCCATCTTCGGGGATTACAGGTTTGATGTTTTCAAACCTATGCCAATTTATTAAAAGAGAATATTTCATCTTTGTTAAGTATTACTAATTAATTAAGTCAACACTTGAGACGTAATGTTTCCCACGCTTACCCATTTTTTATTTTCGTAAAAGGCTCTCATTCTCACCTGATAGAAAGCGAGACAGATAGAGTCCGATAGTAAACTGCAAGACGAGCAAATCTTTGCAAATATAACAGAAGAATAAAAATACAATGTAACAAGATACAAAAACACTCTCCAGTGATCAGTCTAATCAAAATACAATTGTTCAAACGTAATTCGTAGTGAATTCTTTTTAAACAATATTAAGCTATTATTGACTAAGGTTTACTCATGTTCATAACACTCTATTTTATTGGTTTACAAAACATTTTGGTTTTACCAGAGGTATATAAGTCGCCAGAGGTGATGTTTTTCAACATTCTGTACACATACAAAAGTGACAATCTGGAGCGAATATAAAATATAGTGCGGTACTGTAACAAAGCGCTGATAAGCGACTACCTTAAAAATTGCGTAGATACATAGATGGTCACCCCACGTTTCAGTGCTTAATTTCGCGCAAGAACCACCGTTGAATATTTCACAGAGCGGACCCCAATCGCGAGATTCATCAAAAAATCCAATTCCCGCGCCGCACCACCCCACGCCAGCTGGCCGCTGCTCCAACACGTCGATGTTGGAGGGTTTTATCGCTGTCATCGGCGGCCCATGTCATCGGTTCTAACCATTTTATCGCTAAGTAGCATTCGATTGCGTTAAACAGTTTACAGTGTCCATTGCACACATTTTATAACGCGCTATAATAGGTATATAATATACGTAACATCTCGCCTCTAATCCCCGAAGAGGTAGGCAGAGAAATGTAAAGCACTCCCACGTTTTACTAATTACGTTACGTGCCACTATGGAATAGGTGGTGAGCCTATTGCCATATACCGGGCACGTATCTAGACTCCAAGCCACTACTAGAAATTCTAAATTAGATAAATTTAGTAGTTCCCGTCCCGGGAATCGAACCCAGGACCTCCCAATCCGCAGTTCCACTTGAAACCAAAACGACCAACGAAGCAGTTATATGTATAATATAATTTTAATAATTAATATAATTGTATTATTAATTTCATGCCTAAAATATGTATCAGGTTGCGCATTTCCCTCATTAAAATGACACGAGAACGTCACATCTGGTTATAAAACTCCGTATAATGTCAGTTTATAGAAGCGTATCGTATTAATATATGTAAGTCAAATGAAACAGCTTAAAGCTTATACAAAATTGAATTCCATTCATCATTTATGCTCATTACCGGTTTATTTGTAAATTAATATGGCGTCGCTTCCGAAGGGAGATTGGGCAGAGGCAGTTCCAAGTACTGTGTAATGAGGGTTTCGTTTTTAATAATGCCAATTCTGTACTGGAATTTTTAATAAACTGTCAATGATATTAGATAATTTGCCGTGGAAGGTCACCATTACGATCCTGTTGAAGTTATTTTTAGAAAAATAGTAATGTTAACTTTTATTTAGTAGCAGCCGATCACACTGTGGAAGTCTTCGGGTGAAGTTTTCACTATAAATACTATTATAAAATGCCAGTTCACTGATTAAAATGGAAATAGATATCGCTTCTTAGTTCAAAGATGTTCTGTATCAATGTTTGACACTTTCGGTGCTGCAAACAACCTCAACCAATTTCATTATGTGGTAGGTACATACCTGCTCCATACAAATGAAATCGACGTTTATAAATGTTCAACACTGCTCACAGGTACTAACAAAACTGAATATTAATTATTAGTTTATTAATTAGATTATTAATTTGTAATTTCTTTTATTTAATTCAAGTGTATAGAGTATCTAACAAGCAGACAGTACCTAATCGCTAGACATCGTTGCCACAAAAGACGATAACGGTATTAGATTGATAAAAATTCTAAACGTAGTACAAAGTACTAACCGACTGCCTATTTGATCCAGTGGTTGCAAGCGCGACTAATAATCGAGAGGTCCCGGTTTTAAATTCGGATCTGATATTACTGGATTTTTCTATCTTAAGACTTCCAATTAAAATTGCTAGTAGTGACTCGGGCTCTGGTTTGGTGCCTGTCATGTTACATTAAATGAGGTTTAAATAAAAAAATATACATAAATGAATTAAATCGGAACATACGTAATATAGTAACATGTATGTGAAAATGAGTGATGAATTCAGAAGATGCACATCTGGTCTGTTAGCATCGAGATATTGTACACCTCGTAAGTGTTCCAGCGCGACCAAATAACAATAATAATAGAAATAACCAGTTTCCGCGACCTCGCTACAATCGGCGAGCGCTCATGAAGATAGGCCTCGTGTAGGTCCGAAATTAATCGGACCATTCCGAAAGAATACATATACATATACAAGAATTCCATATACATACATATCGGTACATATTATTATTATTATTATATTATTACCAGTTATTTTTAAGTCCCACGATGGAATAGGTGGTGGTAATAATAGTGGTAATTGTTATAATATAATTGTTATAATTCAATAGTGGTAATTTTATTTACTGTTTTATTAAACCGCGTTCCACAATAAACTATTAAAACCAATTTGATGTTGCGTTGCGTATATTTTTAACAGTGACTCATTCGACAAAACCGACGACGTGTACATTGGTCAGAACGTCGCTCGCACGCAGCGGGCCAGATTAAATTTCCGCTCCGCGAGATTGAGTTATTGTTGAGTTTATACGTCTCCGCCATATTGCGTGTGGTTGGATACCTGATTTAATAATCTTCGTGGACATTGCTAAAGCATAGCGCTTAAGAAGAATGTCTTAGTTTCCTTACTGAAATATTTATATCTTAACAGCAATCCGCTATTTCCTAATTCAAGGGATAAGTGGAAGAGTGTTAGTACACCTACGTTTCACCTGCTATAATATATTGTCTATGAAATATGCCTATTGACATACTCCGGACACAAATTAAGGCTCCGGCAATATTGGGATTTTTAAATTAGAAAAATCCAATAATACTTTTCCTTGACCCGAACCTTGAACCGAAGATCTTGTGACTCATAAAATGTAACGACCTAAAAATGTGGGTTTCTAATTGTAAAATACAGTGTTAAAAAATGTTGTTCTAATGCATTTGTTACTGAACCAGTAAATATCGTGACATTTTGTCCAAAAAACAAAGCGTGTCAATAATTTTACTCTGCTTCCAACAAAAATGTTATTTTAAACACCTACAATTTATTGCCGTTTCCGGGCCGCGCGATACGTTTATACCTGTCTGATGCCGTCAATGTAATATGAAGCTACGCCAGACCGGAACTGGAGCACCTTTCCTATGTATAAAAACTATGTAGGTAGTTGTAGTGACAATGGTAGTGCTAGCCTAAATTATGTAATTTAAAAAGTGTATACGTTAAATAGTTTCTGTTAGTCTTGTTACGCCAAGTCCTAGGTAAGTCATATATGAAGGTATGTACTATTATATACTAGGTAACTTATATGTATAAGTAGGTACGTATAAAAAAATCACATGTCGTTGGTTCTAAATTAGGTTCATCGCCTATTCAATACCCGCTATTACGTAAACGTAACTGGTGATACGCGGGAGTGAACACTCCACTTTCTACACCTTCGGGGATTACCGGCGTGATGTTACGTTCTAAATAAAATTGGAGAATCACAAGTTGATGTGTTTAAATAACACCATCGAATGATCCACTACTGAAACTCTGTGTGATTTAACGTAAATAATTAAATATTCATAGACAAATTTTTATTTAACAATTATAAAACTCAAATAAACAAGTAAGTATAACGCGATTACTTCCGCTCGTTAACGTGAAGTAAGCGCTGAGAACTAACTTCATTACTATCCGGTAATTGGTTTAACTGAAGTCGTTTAATTCACTGACGCTGCCGGCGCCGGCGGCGGGGACGCGATCTCGTTAAGCGTGTCTGACGGCGTCAGAACAGCTGGGGGTTGCATCGAGTCGCTGGAGCCGGCGCTCCCAAACGAAACTCGTAATGCTTTTGTATTTGTAAGCAAAGCAAAGGCTTACTTATTGATTTTACTGGCGTATTTAAACGTTCGAGTCCGCGTAGGGGCGGACCACGAATACATCCGCCGAATCATTACATTACCAGGGTGTCGGGTTCGCTGGCGACTAAATACCTTGACCACACCCGGGCGCTAATGTTGGCGGTGTGAGATACTCTGGTGTTCTGTGATCCGTGAGTCTGTGTGATCTGTGAGCGTGGGGATTATATGTAAAAACCTCTCAAAAGAGACTTTGAAATATTCAGTAATGCACTTAGGCTGAGGATATTGTTGATGAATCGAACGTGCACGGTTGGTTATACCTATAAATAGTGTTTTTCTCTGCCTATTTTTTAAGGGACCTGGCTTTATAATATAATTATAGTAATATTTGTATGACTTGAGTGTCTATGAATGTCCTTGGACGGTATTCTGACTTACTTGACCTCCTGTCGTAAAATATACCGACAGAAAAATTTCAAAAATATGAGCATTTTTTTTTCGGATAAAAAGAAAAATAAATTTTAAACTATGTAACTTTAAAAATAAATTGTCACAACTAGAAAATCTAAATTAGAAAAATCCAGCAGTGCCCGACCCAGGATTTGAACCCAGGACCTAACGATCGGTAGAGTCGCGGTTGCAACCAACACGACCAATGAGTGAAAATAAGTTATCTAGAAATTTCGAAAACAGAGGCGTAATACAACGGACCCGAAGAGGACTGTGATATTACGAAAGATGATAATAAATGTAACTGTATAACCCCTGGGGGCTGAGAAACTCTTAAATGCCAAATTACTTCGAAGTCAAACGTTTTAATGAATTAACCCTATCCCTACCCGATAGCTATAGCCCGTCTAATGGCACCATTAACATCATAACGACATAACCTTTATAACATAATCGTTATAACAACAGTTTATGCGATTCGTGACCTTTCTGTGAGCCTTACCCTTAAATACTGCGGGTCATAATTGATCTCGGGTGGCACAAAATCGGAATAATTCTAAAAGACTGACCGGCGTTACACGCGTTAATTCAATATTCCAATACGCATATAAATTATCTCGGAGAGCGTTACTTATTTATATGTATGACGAACGTGTACCATTAATATTATTAAATACACGAAATATCTAAAGAACTGTACGGCCGGTGTACCGGAAATGACTGACGGGTCAATGCACAGCTGAACGCATAATTGTCCGAACGAACTGATCCGGTTTCGTCATACTTGAGTAACAGAAGTACAATATCCAATACGTATGAGCCGAGCTACTCATCCCTTTAGATTAAGCTAGTTTGTCTAAGTTAGTTAATCTAACTAGGTTAAGTAGAAAGCTAGGTAATCTAATAATGTGTTTCTTTTGTTCATTTTATGTTGTAATTGTAACATCACACCTGTAATCCGCGAAAAGGTAGGCAGAGCAATGTACACTCTCAGGTTTCACCAGTTCCATTTACGTCTCAATATAGAATACGTGTAGGTGGTGTGCCTATGGCCACTATAAAAAGCCACTATAAAAAAGTTAAATTAGAAACATTTAGTAGTACCCGACCCAGGAATTGAACCAGGACTTACCGATCAGCAGTCGCACTTGCAACTAACACGACCAACGAGGCAGTCAGGCAAAACACTCTTTTAGAGTTAATCAAAGTAAAAAGTAAAAAATAATTCTTAACATACGAATAAAATTACTGACGAGAAAATTAATGACACTGTTCTAAAATCGTGGGGTGCTTTGTATGAGATTCTTACTAACCCTGTATTTCGGAATGAAATAGAGAAACATTATAAAGATTTATATTCAGCACTCAACGGTTTTTTTATTTATTTAGGTCGCCATACTGTACACTGTAGCATTTTACAAAGAATTGACAATAAAAAAACAATACATGGTTAGTATTAGAACAGTGACATTATTATATCTTGTTGCACACCGCCGGTTGATACTATTCAAAATTAAAAACACTATTATTGTACGTTTTAGTGAAATTTAATTTAATTTAATAAAGTATTTACATTCAGTTTTACCAATTGGAATGCTAATGTCTTCAGGGAAAAGCCGATAAGAAAAGCTAAGCGGTGCTATCTTTATAATTGCCCATTTGAGCCTAAAGTAATCTAATCAGAATATTCTCTTTGCTTAACGAAGTGTTGTAATAGTAATTTTAATTAATTAAATAATACATTTTGACTGCCTCGTTGGTCGTGTTGGTTGCGAGTGCGACTGCCGAACGGGAGGTCCTGGGTTCGATTCCCGGGTC
>DWFO01000399.1:0-21026 GCA_018246595.1 Mimoniades nurscia nurscia
AACGGCCGTTCAATAATCCATTTATAACGCTTCAATATTTTTTATTCAATAAATGATAAATGGATTAGACACGCAACGAGTTAAATTCGTGGATTGATATAACGCACAAAGAAGGAATGAGGATGTAGCCAGATGTATTATTAATTTTACCTTGTTGTCCTAAATAACAATAGAATCCACCACAGTACCTACTTAGATACGCGTGCCCTTTGTTTTTCATTTCATTAATAATTTCAAAAGACGAAATAATTAAGCTCAAATATGATGCCGTGATTACGGTGGAACATTCTAAGCGGTATACGCAATATCCGGTGAACAATGTTTGCATCAAATTTACGTTGCTTCGACCAGAATGCTTCGTCAAGATGAAATCTGAGTAACTAGAACTTCATTACTCTGGACTCGAAATCCTCGTGCAATTGTATATATAGCGTTAGATTGCGATTGATCGGGACGTACCTACATGGAACAAAACAATTAAAACAATAATGTAACAATTTTATATTTGTTTGCTTGAATTATTATTAGCTGTGACTCCTTCAATTTCGTCTAAACAATCATTTAGTATACTATGAAATTAATTAATTAATGATATAATTACTATTAATGTTACTTCTTTCATAAATATAGCGCCTAAATCTATCCAAGCGAGAAGATTAAATGTTATAGAGTCCCGGTACCCACAGTTATTGGGCTTATCAGTCATCAGTCATTTTCCGATTTGGTAGTCTTCAATGGAGTAATCAAGCGCGAACGAGGGCATTACAGTATCATAGCACCAGCACGTCATCAATCAGAGTACATTCGCAGTTAGCTGATAATGTATCGGCAACATCCAACATTTAATTGTTGATGGATCGTTATGGACCCCAACGGATGTTTTCATGGCATTGGAGACGATTTCCACGACCGCATTAGGCGTGTAAAGCAAGGCCTTATGACGCTTTGAAAAATACATCCAACACTCATTGTTATTTTCAGCAATAGGAATACAGTATTAGAATATTATTGTATAGAACGATGACGGTAGTATTATACTCGGAATTATTTAATCAAGTAGTAAAGTCTCCAAACCATACACGTGATGTAGACTTCATTAAAATGTTTAATTGATTGTTCGCACACTACCTATGCAATATTTAGGGTCGCTCACTGTAATATTT
The DNA here is from genome assembly GCA_018246595.1 of Mimoniades nurscia nurscia. NCBI lineage: Eukaryota > Metazoa > Arthropoda > Insecta > Lepidoptera > Hesperiidae > Mimoniades > Mimoniades nurscia. The sequence continues at coordinate 1,164 of DWFO01000399.1, forward strand.
TTAGTATCTAGTACAATTTTAATATTTATGAAATATCCACTTCAATATCCAAGCGACTCGAGAAAGAATAACTCGAAAACAGATTTAGACCAGAATTCGATGTGGCGATAAATCATAATTTATGCCGTACTGAATACGTAAAATACTTAATACCTCAGAAAAAAAATCTCTCTTTTATAATGTAATTTATCTCTGCCAACGCAATACATAATATGTACTTATATTTACATAAACTACAGTACATACTCAGGTACAGTAAGAGCGATACTTGATTTTTATTCATGAACATCAATTATATGGTTATATTATTACGACGCGAATTTTCATCATTGAAATAATCTCAATGTATAAGTGAACGTTTAAAAGAGTTGATAACAATAATAATATCCGTCAACCTCAGTCGATGGTTTAACGACCGAATTCTATGTATGAAGTGAAATTCATTTCACCCGAGCATATATCTATGTATGTATATTGGATGCGGATTTATTATTTCGTCCTCGCTTACCCTCTTTTAGGCTTGGAAGTGATACGTAAAATGACGGAAGGTACGAAGGGCGGTAATGGGGGAAAATTGTACTTTATTCGATTTTGATAGACTTGATGATGGATTTAGGTCCCGCTGTCACTCACAGTTTTTGTCACCTCTCAAATTATTTCGAGACCATTTTGATAACTTGCTTTTCGCCATATCGATCATAATGTGAAACAATTTTTATTTATCTAGTTTGTATTTACGCCAGTTGAGTTTTATATTCGTCTTTTTATTTATTTATTTATTTTATTCTTGTGTAACACCTTAAAACTATGGGGTACTAGGGCGTACTTAATGCCTAATGGCATTCTCTCCCAGTCAACCCTGGGTGATGATGAGAATGTGTGGTAGGCGCTCACCTAACTCCAATAAAAATATAAGATGTATACATATGTATATACATACACATATACATATACATATACATATACATACACATACACATACACATACACATACACATACACATACACATACACATACACATACACATACACATACACATATACATACACATATACATACACATATACATACACATATACATACACATACACATATACATACACATATACATACACATATACATACACATATATATACACATATACATACACATATACATATGTATACATACAATTATATATATTTTTAGTATGGTGTTTAATTCTAAATGCTTAAAATCTATAGGTGATACCTTCTGGGCGTCAAATGAACGGCTATAATTCACACGTTTCATCAGTTATGGGAGTTAAATTCTATTCGTAAATAAAATATGCGTTGTTCAGTATTTTTAAATATCATCACAAAAAAAAATGAAACATCTCACATATCCCAACGTGATAAAAAAATGGAACTTTTATGATATTTATTGTGTGTCTTGTCTTATCTATAGAACTGCCATGTAACTACTGAAGTTGCTGTCAAATATTATAAAAAGATAAGCTTCAAAGCAAACATACAAGACGAAACTGCCGCTTCTATCATGTTATGAATTCTTGACGGCAATAAAGATGATTTTAATTAGTCTCGAGTTTTATTGTTTCACTTCTAAGTGTTCACACGAGCAATTTGTATCACTTGGCCGAGGCACGATTGAGTTAAGGCTGTGTAATTCAATTTATGGCCACGTGTTAGCTTTCTTCATCCGTATCACCGAGTTTTGGAAGCGATCGCCCACATCACCAATTACCTATTCGATAAGGGTGTTATTTATGATGCCGCGTTTCGTTCGGGTTGCGCGGAGAATTAAAATTCATTGTTCCTTATCCTGGAAATGAAAGATACGCCGAGGTCACTGGATATCTTTACTTTATCTGTAACAAGGATAGGCTTTTAAAGCGAAGGGGCGCCCGATAGCGTACTGCGAGTTGTAATTACGTGCCCTCGTCGAATTGGTAATGCTGCGCCACTCGTCCCATTGATCCGTTTGATATAAAGTTAACTTTTAGGTGAAGTATCGTATTTCTAAAAGTTGAACTGAAATGGGAACATCGTGGAGGATTTGATGGCAGATAAGAGGTCAGTTTTATAACTTTGAATTGGTAATAAAACGGCGATAAAGCCCGTTTGATCTAGTCTGATGGAGTGTTAAAAGAAACGTTAATACGTGACATACATTTACGAGTAATGACGTCATTATTTGACGTTATTAAATATTGTATGTAAACGACGTTAAACTCTATTTAGCATATTGCAGTTGCCGTATATAATTTCTTTATTCGACAGTTGCATGAGTTTACCGGGTCTATTGTTTAAAGTCTGCATACGCCATATTTTGTTGAGACCATTTCGAATGCAAATGCGAAAGAAACTGCATATCTATACAACAAACAAAAACTGTTTCGGCGACATGTGCGGTTTCATACATTAATATGTATGTGAAAGCGGCGGATACATAAAACTTTTTTGTTTCCCGTGCTTTTCGCGAGGAGATCCTTAGGCATGACCTAAGTGGGGCACGTCTCGGTGTAAATATGCGCATAATTGTTATAGTATTGTATGTTAAACACGAGTCCACAAATAGTACTTGTATCGGGATGGGATGTATCCGTTTGTAACCGATGACCTCTGCCGGCGCCGCGTGTGACAGGATCTGAAGCATTAGTCACAGACAAACTTGAACCCAGAGAGAGCACTACTCCTTGACTTTTTACAACCTTTCAACTACTACTAGCTACAAACTACTAGTAGTAGCTACAAAGATAACATATTTTGTTTTTTTATTTAGTGTTGTTATATGAATTCATATTTTACAACAAAATTATACCCTGTTTTTGGTAGTATAGCATACTCAATAATGTGATTGATTGAAATGTTTTAACAAAAATATTATGCATTTTTAACATAATTATTGGCTTCTGGAACGTTAATGGTTAAACATGGGGTCGAGACTTTAATATGAGTGAATTAGATATTATTTAACTATTAATATATTAAGCACTAACAATTCTTTAACAATCTGTATAAACTGCGGAAAGCCAGTCACGCGAAGCATTTACGATCTAGTCGCTAGAAATCCTTTACCTAGGAATTAGGTGCTATGAAGCGGAAAATCGCTAACTTGCTCGGTGACTTTATCGAGACCAAGTTTCTGATCTTTAGCCCAGTTTAACTGATATACGCGTAGATATATAATTATTTTTAATATTTACGTTCATGTTAAAGGCGGTGACCACTACGTGTCTTATCTAATCAATACTTAGTACGCTATAAACGAGTATGAATCATATTCACGTGGTTCATTCATAAGAACCAATATTTATCTACAACTTTTTTTTAAGTATAAAAATCTAAATTTCATAAATAAACAAGAATTAACAATATTAATAAGAAAGTGTTACTATTTATTGTTTAATAACTCTTACAGTTCTACACTAACACGCATTTTGATTTCACGAGAAAAGCTGAAATCATTTTCTACGGTCTGTAACGTCTGTCACGCGCTTATTCTATGCCTGTAGTGATATTCAATCGTTGTCTATTATAATGAAAAAGTCAGAATGGAATACATTACGTAACGTATGTTTAAGGACAAACTGAAACTCAAATGTTATCACATGTTCATGTTATTCAAATTATATATTACATTGAAACGTGACACGTTTTTGTTATCCGATCTTTATAATGTGCGATAAATGTAGATGGAGATTTTAAAAATTTCGATCAGATTTAAGAAATAAACGATATTTTCATAAACCGGTTTAAGGAACTTTAAGAATTAATGTCTGTTTACTTAAATAAATAAGTTAACGGGTTGGTTGGTTGAGTGGTTGCAAGTGCGACTGCTGATCGTGAGATCGTAGGCTCAAGTCCCGGGTAAGTTTTTTAACTTAAATTTTTTATTTAAATATTTCTAATAGTGGCTCGTAACCTGGATTTGTGCCCGGTGTATGGCAATAAGCTCACCACCTATTCCATGATGGGACTTACAAGTAACAGTCGAAACGTGATAGCGTAATACTTCTTTTCAGCACATAGGCGTGATATAACATTATTAGACACATTAATCACTATAATAACACAGGCAAAGCTACATGATGGAACTACTGGACTTGACGTAATAGGAACGTTTTTTTTTCCATGCCGACGCATCGAGTAAGCGCATGAGCTACAATAATATTTTAAATCATGTTTTGACATGCTTGTTCCGTGACGTACCTAAATGCAATACCGACCGAATGTATCAGATGACGCGATTACACGAACTGATGTTTCTATTCGTATTTGGATATTTCCGGCTTTTTACTTTCCTTGCTGCCTTGTCTCACTGCAAGCTATGAGCGATAAGCTATTTTACTATAGATAAAATTAAATATACGGCATTGAATGTCATCAAATAAGACGGAATATTAGCTTGTAATAGGTTGATGAGGAACTGAAATTAAATTGCAAGATCAACGTACCTACAAATCGCACTACAATCTATCGGTAGGTACTGTAATTTTTCTCTTAAATTTTTTTTATATTTAGGATCAGATTAACGATATACTACTTATGTAGTAACTTATTGAGAAGACAACTCGTATTCAAATTTGAGTTAAGTAATTATTTAAAACTTTTTACTCCAATGTTTATTAGTAAAGTAACTCGTAATTTTTATGTAACTTAATTTTTGCGTAATCAGATGTTTTTGTCATTGGTTGGATCATCATCATTATCGAATATAAAGTGAACGAGAATTTTACGCTATTGTAATATAAAAATTTACTTCCATTAACAATTTTCTTGTAGCAAAGGGTGAATATTCGATAAATATATGTACATATACCTATGTACACCTATAAGTAAGACCTTTAATAACTAGCTTAACAAGAATTATACTTACAGGTCGTGAAACAGGCCCTTAAAATAAAACTCATTAATAAAACATAAATATATTTCAGTTGACCTCGCGTCATATGAATGGCATCTATTGAATTTCACTAAAATCGAACAGTTTGTCTTCGGAGTGAAATCTTAGAAGATAATTTAAAAAGGGGGAAAGAAAATAAACTTTATAATTAGATTCTAAAATGAATAATCTCTGACTTAATAAATAAATAATACATTTCTTTCACTAAAATTGTTTTTTCTCTCGTTGAAATTTTTTCCAATATCTTTCTTTATTTTTTCCAATATCTGTCTTTTCTACATGTCCACTGATAGTAAAATCCATTTTCCCTGGTTGGATAATTACGTAAAGATTGGTGGTACATTTCAAGCGTATTTTTTTGGTTAGGTGTTAAGTAAGTAGGTAATTTGGAAATACCTCTGTATATTAATTTGGCCTCAATGAATGAATTACATTAATTGAATAAGATCAGAGAATAATTGAAAATTCATTTTTTGTAGTATTAGATTGTTATTGAATAAAATTCGCTTTTCAATTATGCGTGTCCCTATTTAACCACCTTTAAATTTAAATTCGGGCGCACACCCCCCTATAACAAATGTGTGTAAAGATTTCCTATCGCCTGCTGCAACGGAAGACAGTACGGAAACCTCCACACTCCCAGACGCTTGAGGTATACCAACCCACAATTGCTTAGTGTGGCAGACTATACCTAGTATTTTCCTTTTTAGAGAAGATTCACCTCCAACAGTAGAAATATAAATGGTCTGAGGATGATACAGGTACATAGTTACTTATTTACTATATTTTCTAATACATAAAATAATCATGCAAAACATCTTCCAAGTACCCCGTGGTACACCTATACCTCTCATGTACACTTAGGTACATAACGGATCCTTAATAATAAAAATAATGTGTACTAATAATAAAAATATTATAATAAAATACTGCTGTCAATATCGTACTATTATATTCCCAATAGGCTTACAATATCCTTCTCATTTACAAGCCACAAATGGTTATAGCCGTAACAATATAACTAATTTTCTCATAACAATACAGTTATTTCCTTTTATGTGTTATCTGTATGACATTAATCTGGTATAAATTGGGGTAATCGTTGATGGTATGCTTTAGGAAACGGTTTTGGATTTGTCGGAGTGGTTTCGTTAGAGCACTTGTTAAGGTTGAGTGATTTGCATTGTTATTGTACTTCTATAATGTTAAAATATATTTAATTGATTTATACTGTCGCTCTTTCTCCAATAGCATTTTATTAAATATTTCACATACCTTACACGTTAATAAATAGCATATGAAAGTGAGACGTGTCGAAATAAATTCAAAGTATTTAAGTAAATCTGCCTCAAATATATAAATAGTCAGATTATTTTCTGAGTTGAAAGCAAAAATGTTAATTAAATTTTTTGAAATTTGCGAGGGAAGCATAAAAATTTTTTGCGAAGTCAAGTCCTGCCGTGATAAGCGGACGATTCGCGCCGGAAGTACAGTTTTTCATCTCCCACTCTCGAGAGCCTTGCAAAATGTCTTCGAAAACGGACTTTTTCTTTCTTAAGTACATTTTGACATCCCTTTTACAATGGTGTAGCACTTAAGACGCTCTCTTCTTCAACTTAGCGCTAGTCCTATTCATGCTAAAATAACAAGTAATGAAATAACAACAAGCAGATTCGTACCGGATAAAAAAAAAATAACTAATTTAATTCATAAAATCTTATGAAACGTAGGAGTGTTCTACATTCCTCTGCACACCTCTTCGGGGATTACAGGCGTGATGTTGCGTTACGTTACGTAATTTATATAAAAATATAATAAAAATTATTTCAATATTATTAATAAGCATGCAATTGCATTTGTACCTGATTTTTAACATAGTATCGATCGTTGTTAATATTTACCTATATAAAAACGCACAGTAATGTTAACACAATAAATTTGCAAGAAGTAATTTCAATTAAAATATGAATTAATACATCATTCACTTACCGATATTAAAATCCAATTTCTATTTAAACCTTTCATCAAATAACACCCAAACACAGACCACTAACAAATATAATAGATGTTCATACGTAACGCGCTTGTTTTAAATTTCGCGCCAAACGCTCCGCGAGCGTGACGTCGCTCCAGCTTGGAGGTTAAATGGAAACTAACGGCAGTCTGGCCGCCGGTCTAGACGAAGGCAGATGGTCGAGGGACGGGGCGCGAGGGGTGGCTCGGGGGCAAATCAACCCCGTGACTAGTGACTAGTGAACATTTACCCGGCGATCGAGTCCTTGCATCGATCAAGGAAGTATTCGATTATGGATTCGATAATACGTTAATGGATTATATCGAAGGCTCTGAAAGCTCATTAGGTTGGTATTAAATTCTAAGGTATTGGGTTGGTAGGATTATATGTTTATTTCCTTTTATTCCACAACTTACCTAAACTACTTATACAAATATAGGGTAAAGTTCGATAATTTAGTTTCCTCAAAGATTCAATATACTGGTACATTTAATAATATATGCTAAAACGGTTGTTAAAAAATATATTAAGATTTATTTTAAGACTTATTAAATAGAAATATACGAGACAAATATTTAACAACCAATATTTCTCAATGTAGCTCCTTTTAATTAATCCTTAAGTTTTAATTCGCACAATAAAATGATAATTAATTTCCATAAACAATAAATGAATGAACGACTAGATGAAATGAGTTAAGCAAAGACTTTATGAATTACAATTATGGACTAATCCGTTAAGAAACATCCACGGAAGCTGGACGTGAAACATTTTTATCAGACGAGCACATGCATGCTGGGAATAGCTATTAATTCGGGATGCTATAAATAAGTGTCTGCATTGCCGGTGCTTGGACGTAGGATATAATCCGTATCGATCTAGTTTAAATTTAGTTCGGTACCTTCCGCGAGATATGCAATACAGACTCGCGTGTATTTCAAGCGACTATCATCCTTTTGGATCGTGCTACGAATATCACTTATGGTGGCAATTTTCGCTTGAATATGTTTGACTTATTAAACAGTTCATTTAGGTATAAAAAATATAAAAAATATTATAGTGGATTTATTTTGTTCCAGTAACATACAGAATATAGGACTGACCTCCCGTAATATGTTCGATACGAAATATCTATATTGAAAAGTCTCATAAATAAACCAATACACTAATATTTGACAGAACGAGTCAATTTGTGAATGACTAGCTTTCAATCTGTCGTTCATCGAGGTCACATTCTTATGATGTCATTTCGACGGAAAATGTGTTGGGCCATATTTCCATCGATTTCGCCTTCGTTCAAGCTAGTACCTGTCTCCGGGAATGATGTAAAATGGTTGAAACTTCATAGCTCATATTGAATTTTTAAGCATCACCATCTCATAAGACCATTATGATAGGAAACACTGGTTGATTACATTCGTTTATTTGTGTAAAATTAAAAAACAATAGCTGTAAAAACAAGAGTGCAATACTCAATCCAAAATGTAACAGTAACTAGGTACTGAAGTTCATGGGAATAATTGTGTAAGGTGTATTAATATCTACAAAAAAATATATAAAGCCAGGTATCTCTTCGAGACTTGAGTACATTCTTCAGTGGATTTTTGTTGAAATCTAAGTACTTTTACAACAACTTTCACATAACATCGTGGTGCTTTTATTTTCTGGTACTACTTCTGTATCTTAAAAATCACGATTCACTCAATGAATTTCATGCCTGATGACGAATTTAAAACCTGGTGCCAATTATATGCTTATCACTATTTTAGTTGTGATTTCACAGTTACACAATTCTGGTTTGGTTGTTTATTTCTTTATTCATAAAAGAGGGTTGAAACTGGCCGAAAACACGCTAACCAATTACGTTCGTTGGCAACATTGTGAACATGCGAAATAACTGAATTAACTTCAAGAATTAATTGATATCTATCTTTAAACGTCTTTGTATTAAAAATATTTTACATTGATTCTAATTTACAATGATATTATTAATTACGATAAATTAAATCAAAAATATTTTGTTATTGCAAAAGACGCATGAACCTTTAAATACTGCTGTTTTTATTATTGATCGTATAATTCTCTCCAAACTGAACTTCTCTGTAGTAATCTATGAAAAAAATATTAATAAGCCTCAAAAAGAAAACAGTTATGTTTATGAATTTTGTGAACTATAAGAAGCTTGCGTGGTACGGACGTGATTACATGCCCCACTGGTTGAGTTATACCTACGAGTAGGTGAGACTTGCGAGCGAATGTACGAGCAGACATGTTTCTTGCACGTTTTTATCGGAATATTATTCATTCACCGCCAATTGTTTCGTGGTAAAACATTTGTTGGTCTTTATAAATTATTTTGGAAATGATTATGGATTACGTTTTAAAAAAATCATATTTCTGATGGTTATATTCTGTTCGTAACATTAAGTAATGTTAAATTCTCACGCACAAAAAGACATGATTTTGCAATTCGATTTTGTATTTCAATTATCAATATCTTTGCTCAGGTACATTTAGGAGTGCTTAACAATACATAATAAACTCAGGAATAAAAAAAGGTCGCAAACATACTTATTGTAAGTGATTCCACTGTTTCTAGTTTACGTAATAATATTTCTAAAGTATAACAGTAATATCTTGAGGCAACTTCACACATTAACAAAACTGCTTTTAAAGATCAAGTAAAGTATGATTAGGTTTTTCTAACTGGAACGTTTCGGTAGTGGCTTCGAGTCTGGATTTATGGCAACTCTCCCATATATTTTGGTACGTAAACCATAACTGGTGAATCTTGGCACTATACCTAATAACCTCCTCAGCCTACGACTTCGTGGAAGTGTATACGTGATGTTATGATTCGAAACGAATAGTCACACTTATTATGCAAAAATCTGTTCTGGATGGAACTCGAACTCCTGGTAGATTTGAGATGAGCATCAGCAGACAGGTTTATCAACTGTTGAATCTACTGACGAGTCTTTGATTTTAAGGTTGATAAAATACATTACCCCTAAAAGATCGACTTACCTATAACGTAACCTTTCACCTAGCATCTTAAGACCTTCGAGTCCTTGACGGTCTCTTTTACCTCGTGCACTCTTAACAGCGATGCCGTATTATCTCACACAATACATAAGATGCGGGTGAAATGACAAATTGACGTACATATGACGCGTCATTTTAATACTGGCACTGAGTAATAGAGTTGTGATGAGAAAGCACAATGTTTAACAGAATTATGTACTCGTAGAATGACAGAGGTGTATTTAAATTGCCATTATTGGTATTAATGTAGTGTTGGAGCAATTTAGTTCGACCCTCGTTGAAGTTTTGAGATTGGGATGTGTTAATTTGTATTTAATTAGAAAACACTAGTCTATTTCCCACATACTTAAAAAAATGTAACATCACGCCTGTAATCCCCGGGGAGGTTAGCAGAGGAGTGTTGTCACCTGAGTCACCTGTTAAGTTTACGTCCCACTACGGAATAGGCGGTGAGTCTTTATAGAATATGAAAAATTCCATTGAGACATTCGTATTAATAACGGTAGCTTTTATAAATATGCTGCAACTTGAAACTCCATAGTAAAGAAATATCGTTGTGTGGGCGTTCAATCAATAGGTATATTATATGATACAGAGATTTATAGAACTATTTAGAACACTTTAGCAATATCTTTGAGGCATTGATTGACCGACCGAGATCCATTGATTGCTTCCAAAATACTAAACCTATTGTTATAACTCGAAAATCTCAAGCTTCGGTTACTTGCTTACTAACAGCGAAATTCGGTTAATCTAACAAAATCTTCCCGCGTGCGGGTTTTGCCGCTTTCAATATTAAGTAAACAGAGCGAAAATTATACTGGGATCCCAAAACAGAACTACTGATTACATTTAAATATTAGATTTTGATTGTTATCGTGTCGGCCATTTCAGTAATCGGACAACAGGATATTTCTTCAAGTTCATATCACGTGAATTGGTAAAATCGGATGGTAGAACCACAGATTTTTTTAAATAAAGTAGCGAAATGATCACAAGTGGCAGATTCAGGCAATGGACTCCTTCAACCAACCTCTGGATTGCACCAACCTGCATTAGAACTTTAGTGGTTAATTGTAATACAATAATATTATCGTACCTATATAATAATGAATGAAGAACAAAATGTAGGAGTATGTATGAAAAGAGTAATGTATGTAGAACATCGAGATGGTTAATATAAAGGTTTTTGGTACTCAGCGTTCTGTGCCTACTGCGTAAGGAATTTGATGTGCGGACATACCTATGTAATAACAGTCACCATTCTGGTTGCAATGTGTGTACTTATAAGAATGATTATATGTAATTGAATAGTAAAGAGATGTAACATTATTATTGAACATACTTTTTAATTATTATGATTATTGATAGTTTTCTAACGAAAATTTTAAATTAGCATGCCGCGAAGGTAGAATAAGTTAAGAAATTTTAATCGAAGTTAATACCATGATTTGTTTACCAACCGTATTCGCGCGAAAAAAGACTACTTGATTTAACTTAATGCTGTCGAAATCTTCAATTCGTGCTAATGAACGCAGCCTGGAAGATATTAGTTACCTACATGAGCTGGCATAATCATGACTTTGCCAATATGAATCTAGGTTAGATTGTAAAGTATTCACTAATTGGCAGCGCTGCGACTCGCATCTGGTGCTCAAATTATGCTTCAAATATATCCCGATATTCCCGGAGATACCGTCTTCTACAACTGAAGATACGACGCCCTCGTCGTAGGTGGAAAATTATACACACGATCCAATTACGTGGGTAGTTTACACGAGTGAAGAATGAGTTGGAAGCATTTAAAATTTTTAAATTGGAATGTCCTTTGGGGTAAAAGAAACTCGAAAGTGTTATGATGACAGATTGTAGGTAACCCTTTACTTCCCACAGCTGGGTATGAGTCTTACAAATGCGGTAGGCAATTCTAAAATTTTCTAAATGTGGTAAATCTCTACTCAAAATCTTTTTACTATTTAAGTAGGTATATATGTAAGCATCTATGTACTACCAGTTATTTACAAGTGCCTCCAATAAACTCAATAATAATTAATTTTCATATCTTCTAAACCAAACTAGAACTATTAATGGACGTTGCTCCAGTTAAAGTATTAAGAAGATTGTAACGGGCACTTAATACAAAAAGGGTTCCATATATCGTACATACCTATTTATTATCTGTATGTAACCCTTCAGATCTTACTTATTTCTATATTGAAATTCCTAGCACATAGTCCAAATTTTTTCCCCGTATATTGGCAATAGGCAATAAGCTCACCGCTTTATCATGGCACCCATAATATACGAGTAAATGATAAAAAGTGGGATTTTCGGGTTAAAACAAACATGGTTTCCGATGTCGTTTAAATCGCCAAATAACAATTGCGAGTTTCAGTTCGGGCAAATCAAACAGAATTTGCAGATGTTCTTAGTTGTCTGAAATTATTACGACCGGGCTTCTAGAACGCGTTCACAGAACAGTTAGTGTTATACCTACATTTTATAACAGTACGTATAGACAACAGATCATTTTATTCTAAACAAGAGTTATAATGCTTAAACATCGAACAACTACACCGCTGATAATGGAAAATTAAAATTATATTATTTTCACGCCAGATCTTTCACGGGGTATGCAGAGGGAACCGAAAGCCAAATATTGTCTTATAATATTAACAATCTAATAATTAACACCAGTTGCTACCCGTAATGCTGTTATGCTCATATTTCAGTGATCTATTAAATATTTAACAAAAAATAATAAAATATGTTTCTCTAAGCAATGTTCACTCAATAAGATATGATATGATAAGATATGATATGATATGATATGATAAGATATGATATGACTAAGTAACAGGACGTATCGTATCTTCTTTCTTTCGTTTTACTTTAAGGCTCTATAGAATTTTGCTAGCAGTGTATCCAACATACAGCAATACTTCCACTTTTACTGCTGATTGTACGCTTTTAATACGACGGCGAGCTCTAGTCTCACGATCCGAGGGAACTATGCAAATTCATACAATCAACGACGGCGCACCTCTTGTAATCTGCGCCCGTGGATAGACGTTGGGGCCTCAAAGAGCCGTGCGGTGTATTCAATGAAATGTTCCGTGAAAAGAAAATGTGTCATAGTGAAGCGGGTTAATTTACATTGAGGTGGGATTTAGTATTTCATTGAAGCTCTAATTTATGGAACGATAGTGGAACGATGAAAAGGTAAAAAAATATTACCTAATTACTTAAAGTCTACAATTATTTAGCTACTATTAGGCTGCCTCGTTGGTCGTGTTGGTTGCAAGTGGTACTGCCGAGCGGGAGGTCCTGGGTTCGATTCCCGGGTCGGGCACTACTAAATTTTCTAATTTAGATTTTCTAGTAGTGGTTTGGAGCCTGGATATGTGCCCGATGCATGGCAATAGGCTCACCACCTATTCCATAGTGGGAAGTAAAATTGACTGGTGAAACGTGCGAATGTTCTACATTCCTACCTCTTCGGGGATTACAGGCCTGATGTTACTTTTTTACTATTACCTAATTACTCAATTTCTAAAATTATTTAGCTGCTGTCTATAAAGTTCTAAGAAACGGCAGTAATCCGTCTTGTGCCACAAATACCTAGGCGGATACAGTGACCTATAGGTATTTGTGGATAGATATTTGTGGATATGTATACAACCCCTCAGGGGAAGCCTACGTACAGCAGTGAACAGTAGTAGTTGGAGATGATAATGATGATAGTGACCACTTACTATCAGGTAATTTTTTTTGTTGTTAACAAAATATCTAATATTACCACGATAAAGAAATTTTATCTTAATGCGTTTTCATTTTCCCTGCGCTGCTCAGTTTTTCTTCAGCTTCTCTGTTCTTCGTTTATGCAATGTTTTTGCGATACACTTTTCCGGGGGAAACCCCTCTGCCCGTTGGCCATTTGCACGGAATGTTTACGAGGCTGCTTGGAATCGCTCCAAAGTTTCACTGCCTACCTCATTAACGCAGTAGTGTTAATGCCGAATGCCCGTGAAATCTTTTAGAGGGCACTTCGCTCGCTACATTTTATTTGTCTCCCAGCTCGCTTCGTTACGTTAAGAGGTTATTTGGCTGGCAGCTAAATCAACATTTTAAATTGCCATATTGTTCAAATAAATTATACTAGCGATTCTGGTTTGGCTACTTCGAATTCCACTCGAAGTGAGTGCTATGAGAGATTCTCTTGTTAAAATATGTTACGGTTGTAAAAAAAAAAGAAAAAAAAAAAAAAAAAAAAAAATATGTTACGGTTGTAATTAAAAATTATTTTATATTTTACTCCATAACTTCTTTATATCATAATATTAAACTATTTTTTAATGTTTAAGCTTTAAAATATATTTTCGTTGTAACAAAATTATTTCGATACCTCATTTAAAATATTTATGTGGCAGTAATAAACACGTTTCTTTAAAGACATATTTTTTCGGATTAAATAGCGCAGAATAAAGTCTACATCTACATATACATAACTGCGATTCAACTAAATACCTTAATATATTATCAATATGAATGTGTATAAAAAGACTAAATGATTACCCTGTCTGTTGATAGTATTCATACACATATATGTGGGATCGTACAAGTGAAAAGCTTGATGGTTTTTTCTTAAATTCTTTTATTTTTAGAGACACAACTCAAAACGGCGTACGTGTTTCTTTTTTATTTCTTGACAACCTCGTGTTTTCATTTCTAGCAATATAAGTAGGTACCAGGTAAAAAGGTTGTAAAAAAAAGAAGATGAAAAAGGGAAAATAAAATCTAAATATGTAAAATCTATAGGTCCCATCCCACATATACATACATATATACATATACATACATACGTATATACATTTTTTTAAGTTAACCAGAGGAGCATGAAATGAGTTTGTGTGATAAACATTCAGTGACTTTTAGCATCTGAATGATAAAGAGAGCTTTATATCAAAAGTCATTCCTCATTCTGGTTCGATAGACATCCTCTATAAAAATGTTCAGCTGCCTCCAACAAAAGACTGTTTCTGATGGTCAAGTTATTGTTAAACAGAGAATTTATACAATAGGAGACATCAGCCATTCAGCGTCCCTGTACAACAATACGCCGGTTTTGTAATAAGCTTCGGAGCTGATCACAAATGTGTATGGGCAATAAAATCGCTTTAGGACATGAAACGATTGTTATTTGAAAAGTTTTTGTATATAAAACCGACAACATGTGACCTTCCCGTCGTATTTTACAACGTAACTTTGTCAACTCAAAATACAGTCGGTCACGTTTCTTAAAATTACTGTGTACGTTGTAATAATTAATATATTTTGTGATATCACATAACAAAAAATACTGACTAACAATAAAAAAAACATTAGTTTTGGAAATTAAAGAAGCATTATAAATATAAGTAAATAATTAAAAGCGAACCTTCAAAGTCAATCCGTCAGTACTGATTTTTAGCATTATACACAATAATAAATGAAGTCTAATATCTTAAAATACTGTTTTTGTGCTTTAAAATGTGTCAGTTTATATAAAGTGTTCATCTTCTGTCAGTTATTGTTAAATGTTCTGATAGAAGTAAAGCTTTGGAGCTACATTTTAAGCTTCGTGTAGGTGAACACGACATCCCGCACACGAGTGTAGGCCGTTTTATTTTGACAAACGATCCAGAATTCTCTTTGTTGTCTTTAACGCAATATATCAGAGGATGACATGTGATTTTGGGACCAAATCGAGAAAAAAAAATACAAATATCCGAATGGAGCTTTTCAATTCAACCGTAGTAAAACGCACGATCACAATGGTAGATATTTCTATTATCGTCGTATTTTTCCTACGCCTACTATCGAATATTTCAAAATTAAAAATCCACAGGTACACGTGAGAAATTTACATACAAATATGAAGTTTTCACATAGAAACAATTACCAGAATCGTTTCTGGCAATAGCGCGAACGCTGGAAAGATTTATCGTGTCATCAATGGAATTTAAATGAGTACGACCACCCGCCGACTTACTAACGACATCGTTTCAGACAATACTAGTGGCACAATGCGAGAATAACGACCTTCGGAGACAGTGCACCATTGATATTGGTGTTAGCTAAACAGCCAAAAACAAAAGACGAATATAAATCACTAACCTCGCTTTCCCGTACCCTACGCGTCCGAATCTAAATATTAAACGTATATTTAAATATAAACCATAGTACTTTGGAATAAGAAAACAAATGAAGCGCCGTCAGTTGTCGGAAGGCAAAATGTAAATTGTAAGCAACGGCAACTACTTCCAAGTAAACAATAGCCGCTTTTGGACAATGTTCAAAGTTTATTGCTTTACAACCACTATAACATAATCATTGCTCTATTGTCGGAGTGGACGATTCTCAAAAGTGCATTATGAGTGTTAAATAGCGTAGCTACGCCGGATGCAAATGGACTTTGTGGAATGGACGACAAAATATTTTCACCGCAGCGCGTGGCGAATCGATTATTCAAAAGACGTTGCAGGTACCGTTTATTGAAAATACTTTTTGCAATCATAATTTATGCCGCCCATAAAAGAATTCGGTGCAGGTTACATAGCAATTGTATTACTGTATTTTTTTTAAACAGAGGAAATAATAGGAATACAATTAATCCTTCGAATACAATTAATAATAATAATATGGTACAGAATTCTCATAATTATTTCAAGCCAGCCAGATCCAATGCAGGATACAGGCTTCTGGTGATAGATTTATTTACATAATTTACATTGTACATTTATTTCTGCGCGGTGTGTGCCAATAGGATCGGGCCCCATTCTATGATAAGACGCAATCGTAACTGCTGTAAAGCAGAGGAGTGTACTACACTCTTCAGCTCACCTCTTCGGGTATTACAAGCGTGATATTACTATTTTATTTCAAACATTTATATTTGTAATTATATGGAACATATTTCTACGAAACTTTAAGATGCTAATAATAATAATCATCATAGGGCTGTCTCAGCCTACAGCTGGACATAATAAGTGTCATCGCGCCCTTTATAATAATACAAAATTATGCATACTGACTAAAATCGAAAAGGTATTTTATTGATTCCAATTTATCTCATTATATTATATTTTAATTTATTGATTGATTTAATAAAAAAGTATTTTTAAGAGGTTTATCGAAGTAACATTACTTAAGTAATGTTCAAAAAGTTATGACGATTAAGGGACGATAATGATAAATATGTATATACATTATTAGCCCGTGGTTTTGCCTATGATTATTACGAGTATTTGAAAATCCGCACAATATCTATTTCAATGGAACGTGCACAAAGAAATAAAAAGTAAATGTTACGTCAAATAATTCTGAGAAGTTTTATAAATTTTATTATCATAATTATTTTAGAAGAATACGAAGTGCATAATCCCTCAGGGAAGGCCCATGTCCAACAGTGAACTGGAACAGGTTGACGACGATGATGTGTAACAGGCGAAATGATGGAAAATACAATAATAACGGGTGAAAAGCTGAATAATGGTGAACGTTACGCCATATTCATTTTTTCCTCTTAAACGTAAAATATTTTAGAGTACACAGATGAATGTAACATGATTGTTGTATTTCTGTAAGGCTTTTAATCCATCAAGAATTGCAAATGTTTTCAGAAACAACACACAAAACGGCCGGCCGAGTGAAACGAGCAGAAAGGAAAACCGGCTCGAACAAAAAGGTTCTGTGACACACAATTTACATACTAAACTCGTACAATTAACCACAGCAACCCAATTTAGTCGGACAATTCGTCTCGCTCGCGTCTAAACAGTAAGCTCAAGTGAAAGTTACAGGAAGTGTTACCATCAGGTTTCAATGTTAAAACGAGACTTTTAATTGCTATTTTTAACACTAAAAAATATTTAAAAGTTGACAGGGTGTCTCTTATATAGACAATCTGTAAGTGTGTATTCAAGGTCATATCGTACATTGTTTAATAATAATAATAATGTTTATAAGAATTTCGTAATTATATTTATGATTGCCTCGTTGGTCGTGTTGGTTCGACTACCGATCGAGAGGTTCTGGGTTAGATTCTCGGGTCGAGAAATTTCTCTACATTAGATTTTCTACTAGTGGCTCGAGTCTAGATATGTGACCGTTGTATGGCAATAGGCTGACCACCTATTCCATAGTGGGCCGTAAACGTAACTGGTAAAACGTGGGAGTATTCTATATTCCTCTGCCTATCTCTTCGGGGATTATAAGTTTAATTTTATTTTAATATGTCATTTACGTTTATAAGAATGTAACAAGGGTGTCAAGGGGTAAAAGGTGTTCTAAGCTTCATCTCAGGAGCCCAAGTCAACCCAACCTGCCCATAGTGTATCCTGCTATAAAGACGAAACTCTCTCAGTGAGTAATAATAAGATTCTGTATTTTAATGTACCCTCCAAAAAACAGAAATGGCTCTTAGATTCTCAGTGTATACTGTGAAATGCATTCATTTTAGAAGTTAATGTGTAAACATTGGTGTAAAGCAATCCATGCCAATCTTAAAATTGTTGGGAAATATATGTGCACAATAAAAGTATTTTGCTCATATAAAGGATATCCAATAAATCTCTTAAGGCTTTTACAATATTTTCTTGGTAATATCGTATGCCAATGGCTAAGTGCAGTAAGGATCTGAAAACAATACCTATTTTACATACATTTACATATTTTATATTATACATAACTTCACGCCAGGTCCGTCACGAGAAAGGCAGATACCATAACCAAATATCTCTATATTTACAGATCTGCCGCGCTTCTTCGCTCAAAACAAATCTCCTTTGGTTGGCCAAACTCCGTACACCCCCGACATGGCTCCCTGCGACTTCTGGCTATTTTCTAAGCTTAAAATGACCCTGGAAGTAAAACGATTTCAAGAAAGAGAAGACGTTAAACAAAATACGACGACCGAGCTTAACAGCTTTGCAAAAGATGCCTTCCAGAAATGTTTTGAATAGTGACAGAAGCGCTGATAGAAGTGTGTGCATCACCAAGGAGACTACTTTGAAGGGGATTAGAAGTTTGAAGCCTTAGTTCAATTTTTGCATGCACTTTTAATTAACAAAAGTCCGATACTTTTTGAATAGCCGCGTAGAAATGAATTGGAAGCAAAAATTTTCGGACCAACCGTATAAAAAATAACCAAAACCATGGCACACCTATTCTGGCTAGATACCCCTTGGACAATTTACGGGCGCGGAACGTTGCCGCTAATCTAATTGCCGCTTTCACGATCCGTCGGTGCTTTGCCTTGACCTTTTGTAAATGTATTTTGTGTGTTTCCAATTCTCACCCGCCGCTGTAAAACTCGGGTGATAATAACATTAAAACACGATAGCTGCGTTGGAAGATGATAGTAACGTTGTGTATGCTTTATCGCTTCCGGTTTTACATTAATACTTTCTTTTCGTTGTGGAAAGCCAGCGGACACGGAGGCTAATTGATGCTAACTGGCTATTATAGCTCATGGACGTGTCATGTCCAGTACCTATGACTAAACATTTGCCTATATTGAGCTAGTGGTATTTGAAATGTTTGCTGATTTTAAGTTTTAACCAAATCGTTTTATCATATGTTCCATCTTGCCATCCAATTGCAATCAGCGTTGGGATAATGAGTTTAACCCCTTTAGGGGAGGCCTCTGTCCAGCAGTGGACAACAATAGGCTAATGATATGTTATATACTCTTTATATATAAGAAAATATAAAACATTTTCGGGTTTGAATTATTCTGTCTCGTTTTGACTGGCTCGTTCGTCGTCTTGGTTGCAAGTGCGACTGCCGATCGGGAGGTCCCGGGTTCGATACCCGAGTCGAACACTACCACCTATTCCATATTGCGACGTAAACGTAACCGGTGAAACGGAAGAG
>DWFO01000400.1:0-21026 GCA_018246595.1 Mimoniades nurscia nurscia
CACCACCTATTTTGTGATAAGATGTAAACGTAACTGGTGAAACGTGTGAGTGTACTACACTCCTCTGCCTACCTCTTCGGGGATTAAAGGCGTGATGTTACTCTTTTTTAATCAACACAGACTGTACATAATACGCTGTTTATCATGTTATTGTTGTGTTGTATTCGCGCGTAGTGCGCTCAGACGCACGGTGGAACGGATCCAAACTTCGTGTTACTTTATGAGCTAGATATTATGTATATCTATAGAACCGGATGTTTCGACTGTGATCGTGTACTCGTATTTTTGTTTGCATGGCTAAATATTTATTATTGGTCTAGTATATGTACCTATATGTAGTAGTAACATTATAACGAGGGATTAAAAACTATTTTCTTTTAAGCGATAATTTGGGCGATATTCCTCGATATTCCTCTTCGGGGATTACAGGCGTGAAGTTACTTTTATTCCTCGATACTTCTTGGTCTATATACCAATGTAGAAGCCCATGCTGAATATGAAGAGAATGATGACCGGACTATATAATGATAATGATATACCTATCTATACTGGTCAATTATTCGAACCAAGTGTAACCGCGTAAAAAGCATAATGTGTAAACACGAGTGTGATTCTTTTCATTTTTTACCTCGTATTATGAGCTTGACACAACCCACTCGATACATCCGCGTAGTACCTACTGCGTGTAAACAGTGTGACCGCCGGATCTTCACTCATCACCTACCATCACTTCGTTATTACTAATATCACTCCTTGCTCCACTCCTATCACTCCTTGCTCCAGTGGTTAGTTGTTCTAATTGCCGAGTTGAGGGTCGCGGGTTCCATTCTCACTCAGAATAATTTTATTTGTGCGATGTGCGCACGAGTATATCTACTGTGTCGCGTTAAAAATGTATATTTATAGCGAAGTATATTAGCCGTTTAGTTGCCGTGGCATACGCTCCGCCTAGGTTGGGGTTGGATGGCCGCGAGGGAAGATGGATTAAGACATTATTATTATTATTAAAATGTCAATATTATTACCTACTTTATATTATTATCTTTGCGTTGATAGTTGTTTTGATTATTCATAACCCACGTTCCCAGCTCCTTCCTTTGGCTGATGTATTAATGGTTGTACTGGTCAATTACTAAACAATTTTTGTTTTTGTTTATGTTTATTTATTTAAATAACATGGAACAATTGGCACTGTATCCAGGCAGTAGATGAACTCCATGCATACATATAACTTACACTTGTATCAATACGTCTTTACACCCAAACAAATCACAGTAAAAATGCTAATGCGATCGTCACACAAATGTTTGTTGGGGGCGAGAATCGAACCCACACGAACCGGTTTAATGGTAAAGGTCACTAACCACTGTAACCGTGCATTAAGCTCACAATATTTGTCCCCGTTTTATTTTGTTGCATATATTTTTTTAACAGTTAATAAAATTCTGCCTTTCTGAGCTGATGACGCGTTCCGTTTTTATTGCCATATAATGGCAATAGGGACCCCCTGATCATGTGAGAATCATGTCTCTTCCCGGGCGTCAGGCGTAGCCATATACTTTTCAAACTACAGTACCTACATGAAGTAGCTTGGAGTTAGCTTCATAAATTGTATGATTGTAATCTCATGATGTTATTGCTTTTGAGGTGTTGAGGAAAATGTTTGAAAAAAAAACGTAAACATTCTGCGACCTTCGAGCCGAGAACAAGTTTAATGCGCTTAGTACAAAGCATAAGCTTGGGCGGTAGCGATAGCGTTATTATACACCCGCTTCTGGTGTTCCCACGTACCTTCGTATTGTTACGCTTATTACTCAAAGGCGTGGGTAATTATTGCGAATGTATAGCGGATAACGTACTAAGAGACTTCTTTAACATCTATCAAAGTCACTTTAGTTTTGATCTCACCCTTAGGATGTCTCCAATTCGATCGAAATATGTACGTTTAAATCAATCTCTTATGAGTCTACCGTTGCAAGAGCGATTAACCAATCGCTCTTGCAACAGTATCTCGATTAGGAGTCGCTCTGGCAACGGCCAGAGCGACTCCTAATCGAGATCCTGGGTTTGATCCCTGGGTCGGGTACTATAGGGATTTTCTAACTTAAAATTCTTAGTAATGACTTGGAGTTGGAATTGTTTCTTAGTTTACGACATTAAGCTCACCCATATTCCATGATGGTACGTAATCGTAATTGGTAAAACATGAGAACGTACTACACTGTTCACCCTACCTCTTCGGGGATTACAGAGTAATGTTACCTTATTTTAAATGTCACCACCAAAAGTAATTATTCTGACATTTATTTAAAATTCCTGTAGAAAAATCAAAAGTACTTTATATCCTTTAGTCTTGTACTAAAGCAATGTGATGGCTTACGCTCCATGTCGGTCGCAGTCGCTGGCGAGGCTCATGCCCAGCACTGGACCGTGAAAGGAATTGCAGTCATTTAAAGTAACTAGTGAAAGTTTTTATGTAACAAATGTATACCAAATTTGGAACAATCTGTTGTCACTGCTCAACTGATTTGTGACAGTTTTTTCCTTCGTTAGATTCAGGTGTTTTGTTTGACATAATTTGAGGTAGTTAAAGATGATTGCTTTAGCTGACCTTGGGATTGAAAGTAATCGTTAATGCCATAGTTGTTACTTAAAAATTGTAATGTCGAATAGTCCTAACAAAGAACGATACTATTATGAAGGTTGCTTGTAGTATTAAGTCCACTGTACTATTGTAATCAATGTGTGTGGGCTTGAACAATGTTAATTATAGTCTATACATTATAAAGGCCCAACTAATTGCATGGTGACCATGCTACGATTTAGGTCGAAACGCCTTATAAAATTCTACCGTAGCAATTGTTGTGACATTTTACGCTCTTCCAAGAATTATTTCTCCCCTCTACACTCCCCCACTGCCCCCAGTCCACCTCTGTTCCCACCTCACCCCCACTTCTCTCCAATCGCCACACTTATCCTCCGCCGTTAAAAAAGGCATTCATAAACCCGCTCTCTCTCACGACTTGTGCCAAAAATGTAAAACATGAAATGCAAAAAATGTTATCAATAGAATTAAGTCAATTGTAATGTTTATTGGCGATGTTTTTTTTTGCTATCGCCCCGGCTAGCTATTGTTGCGGACTGGATTTAGCTTCGATACCTGGAAACCGCCTTTTTGTGCGGTCGCTCGCTCGAGAAAAAGTTGAGCGTGATTTCTATTGACATTTTTTCTCGCTTCTTTGATTTGAAATTGTATCAACTTTTTATTTGCCACTTCCGGCTGTACTTTGTCGGCTGTCTTGATTAGTGGTAGATTGTCTCTCCAGACTCATCACCTTAAGTTCGGTTAAATGTTGAATATATTACTGAAAGAAATTAGTTTCGGCGAATAGGCACAGTGGTTTATTTAATTTGTACCTATGCAGTGTTAGAATTAGCTGAATAACGTACTAGCCGTTTGCTGGCTTTGTTCTACACAAGCATGCCTACATGGACACACGTATGAGGTCCAACTCTAGGTGTGCCCATTTTACGGCGAAGCAATGTAGATTTTTAGATCTTCTAGGTACATTCGTAATATCAATTAACGCTAACTAGTAGTCTCACTAACAACGGACAGTTTCATAAATACATGCTACAGACCTAGTCCTATTTTTATTGTTAGATTCCTAGATGGATTGCGGGTATCCAGGAGTACGGATGAATCCGCGTTTCTACCCGGTAGGAAGTTGTAAAAACATTTAATATTGACTACTTGTTACGTTACTTGTCAATTATCCCGTGGGAGTATATAAAATATATCTATTCTACATCAATGTTATCACCAATATCATTTCTTACCAATGTTACTATTAAACGTTTTGTGGCTTAATTTTAAACTAGCATAAGTGTGGTTTTTTTTTTAAATACGACGACTTGTGTCATATCTTGCCACTTATCCGACCTCCCTCACGAGCTTCTGCCGATCGCAGTGAGGTTGTAACGAAAACTGTTCCACGTGAAGCCCGTGAAGAAGCACAGAGCTCCTTGGAAAGTAGTTGGGCCATCATCTTGAAGGAACATGCGTGAGTTAAGCCGATACATCGTTTGACAATTTTTTACTAATGCGGTTATCAGAGCCGAATGTAGGCCAATGGAAACGTACCATAGATAACGCTGAATGTAATGCACATGTATACATATAATACTCGATAAGATGATTGACTCAATCAATGGCGCCTTATCATGTCACGATGCACTTGTCTCGATTGTTACTTTTCGGTTGTCCCCTGGTCGGCTCTCATCTCTGGTAACACGGTAATAATAATAATAATAATAATAATACCTTGGGACATATCCTTACAAGGCCATTGGATCCGAAAGTAAGCGGTAAAAGAGAGCTTGTGGTGATGTAATCAAACGGCTTATAAACTACATATATACCGATAAATATACATATACTTAAATAGATGTACATTTTTTTACACCCTGATACAGAACAAATTCTTGTGCTCTTTACACACACCGACACAAGTCAAGGTTCACTAAACACTGCACCAAGGGGTCAGTCGATTATTATTATTATTACTATTATTACCATATCGTCATGCTACGACCCTTGTATGGTTGACAGAGAGCTGCGAATGTTAAATGTATCGTATCCTTACAGACCGGACGTGCTTCTTCTACATTGTTCACTCTCTGTATCCACGCACGATGGTCTAGGACACTTCTAGAGATCGCTGGCTAGCGATGGGATCGCCTTTTGTTTTGTTTTGTCGCATCTCCACATTGCGTTAGTTATGCCGGCTTTCATGTACAATACAGACTACTTGTATTACACTACAAAGATCGTATGGAAATATAAGAAAGAACTGCAAAATCTTTACAATAATGTCTTCCTTTCAGCGGTGGGTTGTCAAATTTCCTGTACTACGTGGCGCTCCCGGATGACGTCACCAAGCTGGGCGGTTACACTCGCTCGAACTCGCCAGATACCGATCTCCCGGAGCCGGTACCTTCCCGCGTCCCCAGGCAATCGCTAGCACGCTGCAGCTCCTTCTGCATGGACGAGCCCAGGAAGGTGAGCATCTGGAACGTGGTCACTGAGGGCTTATCGCAAATCTCTTGACTGGGGATTAGCGCAACGCTATAAGAGCGTGATAGGCTATGGTCTTAACCCTTCGTATCCAACAGCAGTACGATCAAAGGGTTGATGAACTTTAAGTGCACGATGCAAAGAATATGATGATGATACAATGATAGATGCGTGGATGACGTCATAAAGGTACTAAGGCACACGTATACACACACACACGAGTAACATAAGAAATATTTTGTTATACATTGCAGGTGTTACTTAGAATTTACGGGCAAGTGCACGGCGAGAGAGCGATGGACGCGATCGTGACGGAGTCGGTCATATTCACTCTGCTGTCGGAGCGGCGGCTCGGGCCCAAGCTGCACGGGGTGTTCAGTGGCGGGAGAATCGAGGAGTACATACCGGTGAGTCAGCCTCCCTTCCTCCGCTCAGGGGACGGGGCCGAACCTCACCTTTGTAAGAGTTTGTGTCAACTTTTGATCACAACACTTTACCTTCAGGTGAGCCTACTGCCATACACTGGAGTACAACTCCAGCATTGAAACTGCTACTAACAAATTTCAAGTTAGTAGAAAACTTAGTAATACTCGACCCGGGGATAGAATCTGAGAGCTCTCGCTTACTACTCGAGCTTTCAACCACTCGACCAATGGAGAAATTATAATAGAATATATGACGATGAAATACGTTGTGCATTTGTATGAAAGTACATATCACTGTTCACCAGGCTCGCCCCCTCCTCACAAAAGAGCTGGCTGAACCGGCTCTGTCTATGAAGATCGCCGAGAAGATGGCCGCCATTCACTCCATGGACGTGCCGCTGTCCAAGGAACCCAACTGGCTGTGGAAGACCATGGGCAAGTGGCTCAAGACTGTCAAGGAGGAGAGACTCCACTCACAGGCTACCGGCAAGGTATTCTGTATAATGTGTTTGAAGACTTATGAGTGTAGAGGGTTAGCACATCTTTAAAGATACATTTCAAACTCTTATGTATATAAAAATATAGATATGTATTCTCAATTACAGAATGAGGAGGAACAGGAAATAATCAAAAGGTTGAAATCAGTGGATCTCGAGAAGGAAATTGAATGGCTGAAGAAATTCCTTGCGACTGTTGATTCCCCAGTTGTTTTCTGTCACAATGATATGCAAGAAGGTTTGTATTACACCAAAGGGCTTGCAGGAATATGGGCGAAATAAAAGGATTTTTTTTTCTCATGTCACATATCACATAATTCCTGCCATTATAATGAAACAACTAGCCAATCAGTATGAATAACTATCTTATTACATAAAAACAGTTATGAAATTATGCTCCTATAGGGGATACTCTTTTTATATATACAACAATATTAAGTTATCGTTTTAGAAAACGTCGACAAATTGAAATTCTCAGTTCTGAATTGGTATCTCCCCTTCTGTGAAAAGTGTAAACGCTTCTGTGTGATGACTTTGATATCTGTCTCTTCCAGGTAATATACTCCTTCTAGAAGATTTCACTCAAACAACAGTAGAAGACGACGTGTCCTACTACGAGCCGTCGCAGTCCGACAAAGAGAACAATCATACGCAGTCCCTGGTGCTCTCGCAGCTGGAGGACACCAACACCTCGGACAGCGTCACGTCCAGGATATCCGACATAGGGGAGCCGAAGCTGGTCCTCATCGACTTCGAGTACTGCGCGTACAACTACAGGGGGTTCGACATCGCGAACCACTTCCAGGAGTGGGCGTACGATTACACCAACCCTCAGCCGCCGTTCTACTACGAGGATCTGGAGAACGGTCCGACCATCCACCAGAAGGTTGGTTCGGATTCATTGATTTTTTTTATTAACACTAAGTCACCACTAAAGGTTCTGAATTGGTTGGTTGTTATAAGTGATTCGCTACTTATAAATTAAAGAACGGTTTGGTGACGATGACCCTTGGATCAACGACCACTGCTGGTAAATGTTAACTAACAAAAGGGTTTGTTCGTGAATTGTTCAGGTACCTTCTCTGGTCTGCTATAAAATTTTATAGATAAAGTCACATAAGTTGATGCAGTCATTGCGTTAGTAATTTACCACTTTGTTCAACACCTTTTATGATTTCACTTACAACACATGTAATAAATTTGTGATACTATCCAATTTGGTTCAACTTATCCACATATCATCCAACTCAGACCAAATTTATTCAAGTTTTAACATTTATTATCATATCACATTATCCGAGTCCTGTTAATAGATAGCATACCCTTGAATCTCCAGGAGATATTCATCAAGGAAGATTTGAAACACTACCTTGCCAACGTGTCCGACGACAAGGAGCCGCAGGAGCCGACCATCGAAGCGGTGAACCAGCTGCTGTGCGAGGTGGACGCCTTCGCTCTCGCTAGCCACCTCTTCTGGTGTCTATGGTCCGTCGTTAACGCTTCCAAGAGCCAAATACCCTTCGGATACTGGGTGAGTGACTGCAGCTACATATCATCAGCCAATGTCAGTGCACACGCAGACATCATATCATTTATAGCATTTATTAATTTACTGAAATTTCTTTCAGGAATACGCTCTATCCCGACTAGATATGTACCTGAGATTGAAACAGGAAGTTGTCAAGGACACATACGGCTTCCCACTCAAAAGGAAGATATGCGAGGTCGACATTTGAGAGGGTGTATCCCAAGTCGCTGTGAGCTCCTCGGAGTGATGGTGATGTGATAGGGTGATCAAGTGATGTACAGTGATGTGGTGTGGTGTGATTAACTGTGCGATCGCGATGACATGGTGAGGTGTTAAAATTGTATCCATTTTTTTGTGAATATGCTTTAGATGTTTCCAGTTTATTGGGACTACTATTTCGCAGCCTGTATCTGTGATGGTTGTAGTTTATTTGAATTCAAATAGTTTTATTCAACATGAAACATGCACACACAAACAGACAACATACATTGTCGTAGTCAGCTTTAGGCCACCCTCAGTACAGAAAAAAACAAGTTAATAGAAAAAACTCCAATAGTACTTACATAATATAGTTTGTATATAAGTTTTATCTAAATAGTCATTGTGTATGAAGCTCTTGTAGATAGTGAAACTTTATCAGGCCCTTGCCACACTCGATACTGATTCTGTAGACCAATAAAATAATACTGTCGGTGTTAAGTCCAATGTGATAAATGGACATAGTATCAAATGGTGTCTGTTAGTGATGGAACAGTGACATGTGTTTGTGATTGGATACAACTCCACAGTGTCTCATTGGACGTTGGTTATCCTAAATTTGTCTCGCTTTTGTAATAGTTTAGCAAAAAACGAATTGCATCTGTTCTGTAGTAATTTATTAGGCATATGAATGTTTCCCAGGTGATGCTATGTTACATGTATTAATGGTGAAACACTTTTATTGATGAGGTTTTATGGCTATCTGATAATTACTGTTTTGATATCCTCAATAGTTATAAATATATATTTTAAATCATGTTTGATTCAAATAAGATTTCTTTCAGTAAAATTAATATGACGTGAATATTAATTGATTTATATTAATTGCTTAATTACTGCACTGCTTAAAGCATATAGTACAATATAACTCGAATAACATTTCAATTAATTGGGCTTACAGTAAGGTTATAATTTTGTCATTAAATCTTTAATATTCAAATTTTATTTTAAATGACCACCAATTTCTTAATCAATTATTTGTGACGTGTAATTCTATTAATTCATTAATGATTTGTCAAGTACTTTATTAATTTCCATGGATTGGCGGTGCACACACCGCCTGAGTATTAGTAAGATGAGAAAATATCACTTCAACCTTAAGGCCTCATACAAATAGATTTTTTATTCGATGTGATTTTTTAAAAATATGACGTGCAAACATTTATTTCCATTAAAATCAACTATCTTCCTATTTATGATCATGTTTTTGAGTGATTGTCACGACATTGTCAGTTATATCTGAGTATTGTTTGATGTAATTGTATTAGTCACCTGTCAACTTCTGCAGTGTCTTTCTTCAATAACCAAATTCACATTTGGAAAGGTTAAATATAGAAAGGGAATATAGGCGATAAAACATATTTTAGCTCTAGTCCGGCACCGCATTATTGTTAATTCTACTCATAACCAGATTTTGAAATTGTCTGATAACTTTCCACAATCATATTAAGTGTTACATGCCTTTTTTTTTCTAATGTGTGTGTTTCAAAAGTAATGGTTTAGGTGCAAAGAAATTTGCTAATATCTTTGATGTGGCGCTCCATATAAATTTTGAAACAATAATGATGTAACTTTTATTTAAATCTGAAGTAATATTGTATTAATGTGGTTTCTGAATAGTGTTCGGTTCAAGGAATCTTTATTTCTCATAAGACATACAAGACATGAGTCGCTTGGAATGATCTTTTTTTTTGTTTATGAATTATGTGGGGGGGCCACACATTATAATAGATTTTTAGAAATTCTTTTCTATGATTTTTTCTAGCATTTGAATTTCTATGTTCTATCATATTTTTTGAGGTGTGCACTCTTGGTGTGATTTTTTGATAGGGCTGGGGAGAAATGTGAGTGGAAGATGACAACATAAAAATATGCTATTAAAACGACACTGATTCCTTCTGAAACATATCTAGTGCTGGATTTTGCAATGTTGAATACAGTTCTTGCATTAGAATGGTCTGAACAATTCATTCCTCTGATGATTTGAATACAGAATAACCTAAGATATTATCTGTGGTAAGATATCGGGGGTACCTTTGTGATTTGAAATTGTCGGTAGATGGTAGTAAGCACTTATTAAACTTAATTAGACTTCGTAGATTTATTACTTATATCCTTCGTAGGTGTATATAGTCCTATCAGAAGTTCGGGAGAGGTCCTTAGAATAAATTGTACCTTGTTATGACATACATGTGTTAGGCTAAAATTGTTGCATAGAACACACAAAATCATAGTCATATATCAACTACATACTATGTTTTTCTATTGTGAATAGTACAGTTAAACTTGGATCTGTATTGTAAGCGACAAAACTTAGACTGATCATGCTTTATATAGTCATGGTCAAGCACAATTTGTAGTCTCAAACATAAATAATAACTGTACGTCATAAGGAACTCTGTTTTTAGCATGAATACCAATAGTTTATAGAAATAGTATCAGTATATGTATTTTGAAAGTATTCTGATTGTAGTTTAAAATGTTAGGTACAAATCGAGGTCTGATCTGATGTAGAACATACCGCACGGGAGTAGATCGGCGCCCAAGACGTTCTTATATAGCCCTAGTATATGGCAACTTATTTGTAACTGCCATGCATTTTGTTAAATTTAAACTATGTTGGACTTCAACTATATTGGTTGGATGTAGTTGACCCGCAGATCTCTTGCTTTACATAATCTCAACATTTGCAACAACTTTCAAATCCTGCGTATTTAGATAAAGTTTGTACTACATTGTTTAAGTAACTCCTCTGGTGTGATATTGTACGTACATTTTCCACTCGGTTAAAATAATAACTAGATGGCGCTACCAGCGCAATTTTAACTTTCATTACCTTTTTGCAAAATATATGTAAGTGAATAGAAAATTGTGATTTACCATATATGTATATACAGTGTTGTGCAATTATCGACTATATTACGGACGGGCTTAAAGACTAAAATTTCACGTGGAGATTTTATTGCATTGTGATCTTGTAGCGTAAATATGGGACGTGACGGATGATGAGAAGTGCAGTAGTTCCGACTGAGGTTGCTAGGTGACCAATTCCTTCCGCAGCGTTTGTATTGGCGTGTTGTAGCATTTCAATTGTGCCTGAACATATCGCCTCTGTGCCACGATAACGTAACAAGTTATTAAGAAGTTGTTCAGAAAATATCACGTTATTGAAGCAAAGAGGCGATATATCAGCTGGATTGATGATGATAGGGTAACCATGAAAGACGCGACGGGTTCGAATAACGCGAAACTTTTCAATGAATATGTAGTGCGAGCGTTCGCCGCCGCTGCAAACGAACGCGGCAAATTGTGGCGTGTATTTGATAAGAATGAACTGAAAATATTAGTTTAATATTTAAACGTAACGGTCGAAGGCATTAAGGTCGAGCATTGTATGAACGTGTTGAAAAATAAATAAGTGAATTGAAAATGTGACGATATTAATAAACCAATGAATTAATTGTATTGTAAGATTAATTAAATTGTTGTCATGCGGTAAGTTTAATTTAATTAATGTCATGCAGCTAATGTCTACTTACATTACTCCTGTTGAAGTTATGAAATGGTACTTTAATCTAATGCCTTTATTATGAGTGTTGTGAGACGCACAAATCGCAATTAAAAGTTAAATATTAAAAGTATTAAACATATTATTGAAAAAAAATAAAAAATAACTTGCTTGCAACGATTATATTAAATTAATTTTAAGCTTATTTAATGTATGATTTTCGAAATATTATTCGGTAAAAAAAACGATGTACTTATTTTTTTCTCTAAACTTTGTATATTTTTTAAATCCATACAAATCGTTTGTATAAATCAATCGCATTGTAAGTTTATAAAGATATACTAAGAAGGGTAACTTGTGGATACTACAATGTGTTTGAGGTGTAGTAGGTACTATAAATTTGTAATATCTTTTTGTCGTACGATTTTGAAAAAACCTATTTATTTGATACGTAATGTTGTTATGATTATAATTAATAATAATAATGTATATAAAGATAAAATTATTACTGAAAACTTGGAACTGACTTTGCACGCATATCTTTATATGGCACCTTTTAGGCTAAAATAAATAAAAGTGCCTCGGTGCTGCCAGGGATTTTGTGAAGTGAAATTACTTCCATTACATTATTTGTGAGGGGAAACGGGATAGATTGGGCATATTCATAATGAAAAAATTATTAAAAAAAGTATAAAATCTGTCAAAACTTTTTTTCAAATACCGTTTCGATAGAACGCGTTCACTAAAGATCTACAAATGTTATATTTTAAGTCACAGTTACCAAACATTTATTTGAACTCAAAACATAACACAATTGTTTAATGATTTGTTCAATGTCTACGCGATATATAACTGCGTTTCTCCAGCGAATGGATTCATGTTGTGAATACCGTGACAACGATGTCTAGTGTCTCATGTTGTCCAATAATCGCATCGGTTCTGTAACTGTTTAGGGACACGTGTATAATGTATACTTAGCCCATAATTCAAATATCCCATATTGTAGTACTAAATGTCTATTAAAACTACGATACTTTTCCGTACACAAACACACACACACACACACACAAGAAAATTAACAAAATAAATTTGCATTTAGTACGCACTAGGTACTTACATAAAAAAACTCAAATTTGTGTATTTTTTTGCCTTGACTGTTAAATATTATTTATATAATTGTACATAATGGTTATATACTATCAAGCTTGTTTGTATGTTAATAAATAAGGTATATGTTGCAAATACTTTGACGGTGGTGTGTATAATTATAGCTGCGGTTTGATAAGTTTTTAAGTAAAAAAAAAATGAAATTTTTAAAAAATCCATACTTGCCTTTCTGCGCTTAACGTTACTGCTAACAAATTTGTAAGATTGGTAATTAAGTCAATGGCTCAATTTGATTTTATTGTTGCATCTTAATGTCATTTAAGACGTTGTGCGATAAAAGGCAATATACATGGATAAGGGCCAAAATTATTGCACCGACGGACGTTGACAAAAGTATGTCAGATACGGATAGAAAAATTTATATTTTCAAAATCATATATTGCTATACACGTTGTAATTATCAGTCCTACGATGATATTAGTAGGTTAATATGGTTGACTTAACCTTTATTGTTAATTTAATGCACCCGTCGTTACGAGGCATTGGCCATTTGTCTTGCCGCGTTGTGTCTGTAACTGTAATATGGTTCATTTTTTATGTTTTCGTTGGATTCTAATTAATACTAAACACGCAGAGGACTATTATTTCATAATGTAAGCTTATTTAAATCAGTCTTACCTAATGTGTCATATTATATTTTATTGACACTTAAATGTATGTCTATTTTGTAATAAACTGTTGACAAATTTTAATATATGTTTTGTGACAGTGTAAAGTCAATCGTTTACATATGTATATTTTTTAATATCCACATAAATATCTATATGTATTTAAATATATGCATATATGTATTGAGCTTCCAATCAATTAACTTACGGCGCAGTTTTCAAACATACCTTACAACGTGTTGAAGGCGATTTTGATGCAAATTATTCGTTGATACTGAAAATTAATTTAAAATTCGTGCAATTAAATTTTTATCCGATGAGGAATTAATGATATTAAAGAATATAATGATATTAAAGTCTGCCTAAAAAGTGTACAAATATTTTTGCATAAACTAATAAAATTTTGGTTATTCTATGATGAGTTACGTCTTTCTTAGTTCTATACTCTAGCAGAAAGCACTGTCGTATATTACCTTTATAAAGTGCGTACCTATATTTAAAACATGTGAAAAAAATTAGGTTTTCAGGAAATCTTTAACGTAACGAAAACTTTTTTAAATAGTAGATAATATAATCGATGTTCGTTGAAATGTAGGAATATTATGCATTACATTTATTAAGTAATATGTTGATTTGTTTTGTGATATGTTATTTCATGTATAAATCAATGTATATTTATATTCTCGTGTAGTGAAATGATTATATTGAATAAAAATTTGATTTATATATCCGTTTTTCATTATTTTTTTATTCGTAAAAAGCTTTTATTGATGTTCGAACTCCAATCGACTTTGTCGATATTGTATCTATCGAATTTCTTTTATCTTTTTGACTATGTATGGAAAATGAATGTGAATATTTTTAGTTTAAACTACTGCGTGTTGCGAAGGATTGGAGACTGTTGTGGCTGACCTCTTCAACAGTGGCATGGTGTGTATACACACGTAGACTTGCATGCCACACTTGAGGTCTGATTTAATAAGCAGTAA
This sequence comes from Mimoniades nurscia nurscia, assembly GCA_018246595.1. Classification (NCBI taxonomy): domain Eukaryota; kingdom Metazoa; phylum Arthropoda; class Insecta; order Lepidoptera; family Hesperiidae; genus Mimoniades; species Mimoniades nurscia. Next base: position 14,058 of record DWFO01000400.1, read on the forward strand.
AGTTAAATGGAATGCCTATGTTTTGAATATTGTATTGTATTATAATTATTCAAGGTAACCTTATTTAGATTCCTCAGTTTAGGGAGTGATATTTGAATATTTTATTTACCTACTATTTTAGTTGATCATGGAAAAGCTTTAGGTAGTAATAAAATAAAAATACAGCATTAATATATTTTGTAAAGTACTTCCATTTATTTCAATTATTTAATCCTAATTAAAACAATTATATATAACATCAATATATATCATATTGATAGAATGCTTAATTTTATATTGTGTTTATAGTTTTATATATAAAAAAATAAACTTATAGTTTAAAAATCTACACCAATTGTATTAGAGAGTCGACCATTTTGGTTGATTTCGGTTCATCGTCTGTCCAATATGGTCAAAAATCTAATTTTTTCGTATAAAATCACTTCACGCAAAATACTTTTGTAATCAAAATATTATGTAAACATTTATATTCTTCAATATTTTCGATACAGATATAAAAATATTGGCAGTATGCAATGTTATATCGTGAAGCTTACGCTTCATACATACAATGATCTCGATACATACGAATAAAATAAACTAGCTATAAAAAGTTAAATATATCCTACTTATTTACAGATGGAGTTTATTATTTATAAATTGAAATGTATTTTCGAAATGTTCCAATTTTAAATTCCGGTGACATAGGAACTGAAAATGTTTGTACTGATTTGAAAAAGTAGGTAGATTAAAAGAATATGTTTTTTATGGCACGATGACTCCATTTATGACCGATTTAAATTTACTTTTTGCCTTGGAGGCACTTGCAGTTAGCATCGTGTCGATTTTTGCCCACGACGTCAGCGAACCCGTTAAAAGTGACTCCGGGCGCTACGTACTGTGGGTTCGTGCCGCTGCCGGACGTTTCGTAGGTTATAATTTGTGGTTTGGTCGTGAAGGTAACGATTTTCGGCTTTGTCGTGTACGTTACGATTTTCGGTTTCGTCGTGTACGTAAAGATTTCCGGTTTGGTCGTGTAAGTGAACACCTCCGGCTTCGTAGTGAATGTCACGAGCTCGGGCTTGGTTGTGTACGTGATGATCTTGGGTTCGGTTTGGAACACTTTCTTCTCAGTGTATGAAGCGCTGAAACTGTTTGTGATGGGGGCCTTGATTTGAGTGTTGTAAGTGAGCCCAGAAGTTCCGAATCCACTTTGAGAGGAACCCTCGCTGGAGGAGCTGTATTTGCCTGAGTATTGGCTTACTTGTCCTGTAGAGAACTGACTCTGACCTTGGCCGAAGCCGAACTGTCCTGTGCTACCGGATCCAAAGCCTTTAACTCCACCACTGATGATGCCACCAGTTGCTCCGCTCCCAGACTCCGCGTTGGAAGAACTACTGTAAGAACCAGATACTTGTCCTCCTTTCACAGCGCTGTTAAATCCACTAGTACCAGTTAAAGACCCAGAACTGAGTCCACCTGTGATTTTAGTGACTGTTCCGCCGGTAATAGTAGCTCCTCCTGTATATGTGCCGCTAGTTACAGACGAGCCAGTAACTCTGGAGGTGCTGAGTGAACTTCCTCCCAAAGATCCTCCAGCGGATCCTGCACCAGAGACGGATCCCGCAATACTGCCCTTCGCTCCTCCTTGCGTGAGGCCACCGTTGTATTGTCCCGAGTATTGATTGGTAGAGATGACTTTTGTGGTCTTGATAGTGAATCGTGTGGTCTCGAATAAACCAATTGCCCATTCATACCATTCGATATCGAATTTATAGAAAGCAGCGATCTGGTTGCCCGTTTGACATCCTGGAATAAAATAGCCAGATATGATTAGCAAAAAGTGGGTTCGTTTACGAAAATCCTATTGTATTTTTAAGCTCAAGCCGTTTCATTCATAAATGGGCCGAAAAGACTATTTTGCTCTGCTACGAGGAGTCTACAGATAGTGGTAGTACTACTTGTTCTAATCGTATACAAGTAGACCAATTAGTTGATAAGTTGATACAGGTGGGTTGCTAAATTTATAACCACATTTCATAATCTATCATCGTCTTGGAGACCGCTACAAAATGTGGAAGTGGATTTTAGTGAATTATAGTTTTAATTTCTTGAGGAAACGTTTGACAGAGCTTGAAATTACCTGAGTCCCAAGAGTAGACTCCACGCATAACAAACTGTCCGTTGCCGGTCGTGCAGGCCAGAGCGCTGCCGATGTCAACCTGGAACGACATAGTTATAATTTACAACAAGCAGAGGTTAACTCGGCACTAGTGAGGAGTGCGCTTCCACTTCGTTATCCGTCGAAGGCCTGCTGCTCACAGCTTTGATGCGTCAGTGCTTCCCTATCATTGTCATTATAGTGAGGTGCCTTTGTAACTTCTGCGAGTTATATCTCTCCAATTGTATGTAAACAGGGTCAGTAGTAAAAGAATAAGTCCAAACGACCTCGAACAGAATATAAGGAATAGGACTGTTAGTGAGCCGAAGAACAAATGAAAATTGAAGCGATGTTTTCCTGTTACTGAATGATAGAGTCGCTGAAAGCGTTTTTTCGTCCCAATGTTGACTGAGGGTCTTTTCAACTATTTTTGAAGGCCTGGAAAACATTATACTCAACCTATTCCAGTGTTAATTGCTGGTAACTTGTTATCGGCCAATCCGTGTATCAGATTTTTTAACAACCTCTAAAACCAAAAAGTTGAGATTGTTAATCAATTATAACTATAGGTTCATCATAATCAGCCTCTATCAGTCCACTGGTGGGCACAGGTCTCACCTAGAGGAGTTATGCCTGTAATCCCTACTTTGTGCACGCGTGTTAGAGATCGTAGCGCTGAGTTTCTCGCGCCGCCTACGCTGCTATCTTGCATTGGCATACTTACTCTGCAGATATTATTGAGTGGATTGGTAGGCTGGCCACATGTGCAACTGTCTTCATTGTACTGCTCCAAGAGGTGAGGGTAGTCTTGGCTAAGCTTCGACTGGCACTCGTCGGGGTTGATCAGGGAGACGTTGATGCTGTGCATGATGCTGCCGAGGAGATGAGCTGGAAGTAGATAAAACATTTATAATACTTATTTTGGGATCTAGGCTTAATAGAAATAAAGACGCCAATCGTTTTGACTAGAACTAAAGTACCAAATAATTGTAGTATCCTTCTGTACTATTTATTCAATATAGTACCTAAGTCTTGGTAGCCTATAGCCGTAATATACTCGTACTTAATATGAGTTACATATATGTTGGAGCAGGGTTACCTATATCACGCACGTGACTATTCGAAAGGATATGATTGCATTAAAACGTTCAACGATGTTATTAAAAAGCCTACGGGACGATTTGTAAACTCGCCGTCCCTTCACTTTGCGACCACTCGCGACCTGTCGCACTGACCTTTCGTTATATTTACGGAATCTAGATTTCGAATAAAACGCTAGGTCTATTTCGTTGTAGGTAATGAGCACCGGATATTATTCTTTCTACATTCATCACTCTCTGCCTACATGTGAGTCAGTTACAATAAAACCACCAAACTTTTACTATAGGTATTTGTATTTTTTGATTGCAAACTTTATTCTATAAAATACTGATCAGTAAGTAGGTACAGTTAACCAGTCTTTTTTATATTTTAAATAATGAAAACACCAATTGATAATATATTTTAAAAAATTATATATGTTTATAAGCACAATCTTTGCATATTATTACAATATGCAGAAATTAAAAAAAAAATGTATTTCCCGCTAAAACAATTAGGCATATTTATCTGTCAAAAAAGTTTCCCAATTTGGCGGTCATTTAAAATGCCATTTTGCGATGTGAATTCTTGTGGCCAATTGACGTGTGTTCGTTAACAAATACGCAATTCGGCAAGGTTACGTTTGTTACACCGACAAGTAATGCGAGTAGTGATAATTTTTATTGTAATGACACTTACTAGGGGCAAACATGGGTTTTTGTTCGCTGGCCATTATAACCTTGTAATACCTATACATCAATTTTTCATTGTTAATAATGTTAATAAAGTTAAAAGTTTATTTAATTGTTAATAAACTTAAAAGTTTTTTTTTCCCTAAAATTATAAGTATGAATGTGGATTCGATTTCCACACTGGTATATATGTGAATATGAATTACACATTTTTATCTGGTCTAATCATTTTATTAATCACCAACATATTTGTGTGCATGTACGACAAATGGAACTCTGTAATATTAGAATTTGAAATCGAATTATTTTCTTACTCTCATTACACAGCAAATTTATACAGTATAATATCGTACCACCAAGGTCAATGGAATATAAAAATAAACTTAACACGTAAAAAAGGAATCGATAAATAACGAACATATCGAAATGTTAAACGTATAAGGACGTGTCATTGTTCAAATTTGTGAATAGCTCATTTTAATTAACGAAACGATTGAAAATAAATATTTTATATTTCCATCAATAATCCGATTGAAGACAAATTAAATTAACAGTAAATTTAGATTTTTTTTTAATTCATAATTTTCGAACGTATAACCTTCTGTCGATGTTTCTTTCGCGAAATCATTACTTCACACTTCACAGTTTTCCCGCTAAAAGAGTATCTAGTATCTACCGTATATCGGACATTATTTTGATTTTTATACAGTATGTACTTACAATCTTTGTTAACAATACATTACATGTTATTTGGTATTATTTCCTTCTAATTCCTTGGTCACACCTCAGTTTATACAATGAGTAAGGTCGGTCGGTACATAATGTTGGTTGAAGAACTGATTTAATCAGACAGGCTACCACACAGCCACACATTTCACGCTAAAGCAAACACTACCAACATTCCAGGAGCAACGAGGTATATATTAAGGTTTCATACTAATAGTATTCGAGATTAAGTTTAAAAAAATTGGCAGAAGTTTCCTCGGTACCCTAGCCTATGACTGGTCAGCAATATAAGTTGCGGATGAAAATAAAAGGAAACTCACGAAGCAGTGTAAAAGCTAACTCAAACAAAGAATATTTATATACAAATAAAAGTCTATTAAAGATGTAAAATTCAAATATTTATCGTACAAAATTCTTAAGAAGTACCAAAACACATTTATATATAAGTTTATTACGTTACAAATTCCACGTTCTCGATTCTTGAATATTGATTTGGCAAATCTCTACGCATCGCACGGGGTTAGCCATCGGAATGCTTATATAAACATACGAAGCCAAGGTCAATTGTTTTAGGTAGCTAAAAACAACCTGGAGACAGGGTCTGTGCTCAGAAGGAGATCGGGGATTTAGAGCGATGTCCAGCAACGGACCGATGGTCTGTTCAGTATCGTGGACACAATATGAACAATCCACGGAATATTACGTCATTCTTCCGGTCAGCATTCTCGCAATTTAAGGACGTGGGTAATAGTACCTCAAATCGAGTATTATAGAGAGCTTGTCTATACAAATAAATAAAATGGATTATCTGTTTGTAATATTAAAATAACCGCTTTTTACTTAATGCACATGTATATACTTATAGACGTTAAATAAACCAAAATAACATTTTTTACTATTTTTGCCTGCCTGCCTCTCTGTCTGTCTGTTGGTTCCCGCTAATCTTTTGAACGGCTGGACCGATTTTCATGGGACTTTCGTTTGCAGATAGCTGATGTAATATGGAATAACCTAGCCTACTTTCATTTTAGAATTTTATAACGTTATGCTATTATGTTAGATTTATACAATTAGCATAGGTATTTCTACACGCGAAATAGAGAATAATCCTAATATCTGCCAACTGAACAATAACCTTTTTGTTAAATTCCATGCGGACCCAGTTGCGGGTACAGCTAGTATCAAATAAAATATTTCAAAATTCAATGCATCTTACATGAATGACAATGCAGATCCTTGTATCTTCATAGATTCCATTTACTCACGTATGTATGTAAGTACCATAGATATCGTATCGAGCGATCCATAGACAAATATAATGACATCATCTTCATAATTAATTACGTGTATGACATAGTAATCCATGATTTCATCCGTACATCACGATTTTTGTGGAAGTGAATAAATAATATTTAACCTTTTTTTTGCTTGATTAGGGCAATAATTAATGATAATAAGATCTCGGACAACTCCACAGGCGACCATCTGATCGGTAACAAGGCTCAGTCTGCGTTCCGGTAACTAAACGACTGATAAACTACACTTTCTTATATAGATACTTAGTTACATACATACTCAACAGAGATTATACTTACATAAACACTTATAGAGATTACCTACATATATGCTTATAGAGATCACTAACATGTTATACATATACTTATATAGATTATGTTTAATTTAGACACACAAGAAACTAGCCGTCATTACATTAATCCATGTTATTGTTGGGAGTCGAACCCGCAATCTTTGGGCCAATAGACCAGTCCAAAACTCGTCTCAATCAATATTGCTCATCAAACTGCTTACCGGTGTCATTTGTTAAAGTGATATGATCACAAAGGGATAAAGTGTTTGAATTCAAGCCGGACGCCTCCAGAGTGTAAGCTCGAAATATCATTACCACAACCATTGCTACGATACTTTCTCGGTTCTGACGATTGCAATACAAATATCGAGATACGACTGGCGTTAGTTACGTCCTCAACAAAGCTTTTATCACGAGTCTGCACTCGGAATGCGACACGCAATGGCCGCAGTCTGCCACGCTGGCCCAGCGAGCACTGGCACACTATACACACTAGTGAACGTGAGTTCCTTCATCGGTACATGTAACGTAACATCACGCCTGTCCTCCCCGAAGAGGTAGGCAGAGGAATGCAGAACCCTCCCACGTTTCACCAGATACGTACGTCCCACTATGGAATAGGTGGTGAGCCTATTGCCATATACAGGGGACGTATCCAGACTCCGAGCCACTAATAGAAAATATGTATAAATTAGAAAAATTTAGTAGCGCCCGATCCGGGAATTGAACCCAGGACTTCCCGG